>KE598574.1:111211-213244 GCA_000444155.1 Cladonia macilenta KoLRI003786 | reverse complement strand
AAGCCCTAACCCTGGCTTCAGAGCTAGCCCCTAGAGCATGGCTGTATCTTCGGGGGCTAATAGCGCCTGAAAGATGGCTTGTTAGCGGGTGCTTTAGGCGTAGTGCCTCCGGATTGTAGGTCGAGGAGCCCCCTATTAGGGCCCCCAAGCGGGTGTTGGTTAGGCGACCCTTCTAAGGGTAAAAAGCATAGGGCTGATGTCTTGGCACGCCAAGACAGTTAGCGTAAGTCAAGACTTATCTCGTCATTCTCTGTAGAGACAGTCCAAATATATTACGGCAGCATACATCCCAAGGGTCTCAGTAAGCTAGATATTATGTAGCTATAGACCATTTTGCAAGTGAATTGATGGATGTTTCGCAACCTTGCCACCACAGTAAACATTCCGGTTGATCTCGGTTGAAAGTCGGCCCGATTCGCATACAAATATTACCTATGGTATGCCACGCTGCGCTACTCTAGGTGAACACGCCAGTATTTGCCGGACTCCCCACCCCTGTATCAGAAATACTCACGCTCAGCTTCGAGTCAGATATGCTCGTATCATCCTTAGGCAACGAAAGCGAGGCATGAACTCGCAAGCCTACAAAGAACCATTGTACCAATCGTGAAGACCAAGGAACTCACAATAACCACTACCAATACTGTACCTGCACTACCTTCAAGCCGCGAATATATTCCATACGCAGTCACAACCTCATCCTCATTGCACGTTTCCAAGTCCCAACTTCCGAGAGCATCGAACGGCAATTAGCTACTATTCCATACCTTTCCTAATCACTTCATATCCTAGCTGCCTCAGGCTCACCGCCGTGATCAAGTCAGCAATATCATACACCCTCGCAATCCCTACCGAAGCTTCCATCAAGAGATCTCAAACCCTAGCTTGCTTGCTCCTTCTCACGCCCCTACCTTAGGTTTTTCTCAGTACCGATTCCAGACGCCGAGCTTGCCAGAAGATGGAAACATACAACTACACCCACACCCCCGCTGGGCGATTTCTCCGTAATGCAGGCGAAAACCACGCTATGAGTTCAACAATTGCCTGCCAGAACAGGGAGGGAGCTTGTGCTGGACTGGGCTCAACGCGTGGCGTGTGCTCGGTCATCGATAGCAAGAATCCTCTTCTTGAGCAGCCAACGGCTCGCCTAGGCTAGAAGGATAGGCCTATATGAATCCCTGAAGAAGATATAGCACTAGGATCCAGATCCCGATCCCGCGCTCTCGCAGGCCTAGCCTTGGTACCCCTTGGTGTCGATCTCGCTGCCTTTCCTACCTATTGTACGACGACGGCGATGGACTTTCGAATTTCCGAGACAGGTACGCCGGTTCATATGTGGAGGAACGACGGGAATACGGGTTTATACGAGGAGGGCAGAGGTGGGAGGAGAGCATTCCTAAGGGTGCACGACACGGCTATAGAGGCCAATGATGGACTCTACTAGCTAGGTATAGAGATGATACTATGTTACCAACCCACGAACGGACGCCTTTACCGACTATGCGGCTTAGTATGCTGGTGCTAGAACGGATATAGTAAGAAAAAGAAAGAGATATTGAGATGGGTATGACTGGGCGGGGAAGGAAGGTGAACGCGCATCTTTGGAGAGGGTGTTGGATTTGTTGAGGTTATATGAACTGGATTGTGGGTTCTGAGGGACTGTAGAGGGACAGTATGGATAAGTTAGGGAGATGGGGATTGAGAGGCTAGGGACTGGGGGTGGTGAAGAATATGAGGGTCCGGCTGTGAGATGATATGCGGAGGAGCAGGACGTACGGATGTGATCGTGGGATGATGGGGTGTTGATATGGGAAAGTTTGCGGGTACGCAGAAATTGGATGTCTTTGTTGAGAGGATGGTTTTCAGGCATTGGTGGATTGACTTGAACGGCATATCCATGCCATCCCCACAAAACCTCTGCCGCAGTCTCAACACATCTCGAAAACAGACCCTACCTTACTCATCCGGCAAGTCTTATATCCCTAGCATCATCCATTCTATCTCCTCCCATTCAGCACATCTCCATCAAATCCCCTTCTCCAATCCTATACCCCCTCCTCAAAACCCCCCCATCACCCTCACAGAACCGCCCACACCCACACCAACCCCCCCGCCAGCATCACCAAACCCCAACCACCTTTAACCACTTTCTTCCTACATGATAGCGCCCCACTAGTAAACCCCACAACACTCGTATTCTTAGCTCCATTCCCCAGTCCACTCCCAAGCCCACTCATACCGTTCCCAAGTCCACTCATAATAAGCCCCCCCACTCCCCCAGCCTCCGTACTAGTCCCCCCCACAACACCTGTTCCTGTTCCTCCCGCAGCAGGATATGATACCGGCGTACCATTAATCGTGATAGCACTGCCGGGTGATAGAGTTTGATTATTAATAATGAAATTAGAGGATGTGTCGGCTGTGTAGGTACTGCCAGCGAATGTGAGGGTGGGGGTGGTGGCGGTGGCGAAGGAGAGAGGGGCTGTGTTTGGGGTTGTTGATACGGCAGCTACTGCTGAGGGGGAGGGGAGGGGTGTCCCTTGCCCCGAGACGGAAATGGTGCCTCCGGGGGTTAGTGTTTGTCCGTTGATTGTGAAAGCTGAATACGCGTCGGGTGGAAAAGTATTTCCGTTGAAGGTGATGAGAGGTTGTACGCCGCTGCTGATGGTATCGAAGGATAGTGGCAAAGGCAAAGAATTTGTACCGATCGCTATCGCTGATGCTGTTCCAGCAGGGTATGAGACCGGTGTCCCGGAGACTTCGATACTACCACCTGGTACCAGTGTTTGGGTCCCAATGATGAAGTTTGAAGAGACATCGGCAGTGAGTGTGGAGCCGGCAAACGTCAGAGTGGCTGCGCCATTAAGAGCAAGAAGCTCTGTGCTGCTTCCTATTACGGCCGTGTTCCCAAGAGCTGCGAGCGAGATCTGCGTCCCTGACACCGTGATGGCGGCGCCTGGCCAGAGGGTTTGCTCTCCAACAACGAGTTGCCCAAGGGAGTTGGCGGAGTAAGTGGAGCCAGCAAAGGTCAATGCTGGGATATTTGCAGCTTCTGGGGCCGGCGTAATACTGGCAGGGTAAATCGCTAAAGTGCTGGCACCAACTATGGCCTGTGAGGCACCAGCAGCAAGACTGATAGGTGTGCCAGAGAGTGTAATAGCTGTACTGCCCGGTACGAGCGTCTGTCCTTCAATCAAGAAATTGGAGGACGTGTCTGCCGTGTAGCCATTTCCACCAACGGTAAGTACTACAGGTTGCTGAGATGGCTCGGGGACATCTGCCACTGTATTTATTGCAACCGGGATACCGTTGCTGATCAACTCGCTCGCTGACGGTGCTAGGGAATATATAATGCTCGCAGTTGTTATAGGTGGGCCGCCTGGTAAGACTTTTCCAATGCCAGGCAAGTCATACTGAGTGGAAGCATCGGGCTGGACGGTATTTCCTGCATACGAAAGAGCTGGGCCTGCCTCGGCTTGGTCAGGAGGCGGTTGTTGCTGGCTTCCTGCAGAGTTTGCGCCTGACGTTGTTATACCCTCCTCGGGTGCTTGATTACTACTTGAGTAGCTGAAATCCTGGGGGCTGTTATTATTCTGGGGCTGTAAAGGCTGACTAGCTTCACCCACGCCTTGCGTAGCTGGGTAGACTGCGGTAGATGGTGAGCTAGGAGAGCCTTTGGTGGGGGATCCTTGCTCTGGGGAATACTGGTCGGGAGAGCCTTGGTTGGTGGATCCTTGTATGGAGGAGCTTTGATCATCTGGAGAGGCTTGGTAGGAGGAACCTGGATTGGTGGGCGTTGGGGAAGACACAGGCTGTGTCGTTGTCGGAGGGCCGATGGGAGGCTCGATAGCGTTAGCGGGTGTTGGCTTGTTTCCAAGAGGATATAAACCGCTTCCTGTGGTAGTCGCAGTCACCGTGGCTGTGAGTGCGCTCACAGGGATCTTCAAAGCTGGTGGGCCAAATGCATAAGATACGTAAGAACAAGAGGCCAACATTGGGATAGATTTCAGTAGTTGCGTATCGGAAGAAATGAACTCCATGAAAGAAGATAGAGGAAGCTGCATGGTACTCGTATATAATGCGAGCCTTTCGACCACACCCGTTGGATAATCGCTGGGGTGGGGAAGAGGTGCATAAAAGGTTGAGGTTAAGGATATATATCTACTCGTGATGACATCGACATTGGGTTCGACTCCATTATTTTCAAACACAAGAAATGTGTCCTCATTCAGGTAGCAGGTATTACAATGAAATTGATTTGGTTCTGTTGCGAGCGGATCACATGTGATGCTCGAGGATGAGGTCCAGAGAACTATTCCAGCAATGGCCATATAGGGAGTTGGGTAGTTCAAAGTGTTGATGGCAGTCCCGCTCGTTGTACCTCCCAAGACGTAACCAACCAGCTTGCCGTACCAATCTTGGCCTAGTGAAAAGTAATCCGAGATGTTGAATTCATCGTTGATCTTTGATTCAACTGCTACAGCTTGGGGTAACGTCGTCCCGGAGAGCGATGCAAGATCACCGTGAACAGTTGTCGTGCTTGTCAAGACAGTGTTGTTGTATTGAGATAGTACAACAGAGACAGTATCCAGCGGCAGGCCAACAGTTGAATTATACCAGATCACCTGCGACAGGGAGAAACCTGAGGGCATAATAACACATACTGGACAACCAGATGTGTTTGAGCCCAACGGCATAGGTTGGGAAGTTATCGTAGCTGGAGAGGCTGAAGCAATCGAATTCGTTATTGCTGTAGAGTTGGGGCCGGGAAAATCTAGGCCTCGTTAGCAACTCCTAATCCATCCATTGGATATAATCCGATCATTCATTGAGCGACATACATGCCGTCCCAGAAGTGGCCATCCCATAAGTGGCTTTAATGATCGTAACAAAGACGAGTATCGTAGATAAGTGAAGTATATACATTTCGCGTTAAAATTGACAAGAGCAGCATCCGTTAAATCCAATGCATTCAACAAAATCTATTGCTGTTTTCAGCTCTATTGCAGTAGCGCAAGAATTCATTAGGATGAGGGTCTGATACCAGAAAGCCCATGGTCAAGGCAGGGCAAGCATTATGAAGAAAGAAATAGCCACTGCGTAGTAGCAGCGTCGCCTTTTTAGTGCGACAGTCATGAGCCCGGTATTGAGTAATCCCTCCGCGATCACTCGAGTGACACCCCATATTTTCAATCAAGAAAGTCTCAAACACACTAAGAATCCTTCGCTCAAAACTTGAATCAAATCTCGTTATAAGCAACTCTCGAGCTACGAGCATTGTGATGTTGGGAATCCAGTGGCCAGCAGCCGAACGAAACCCTGAGCACTAGAACATCGGTCGGCGGCTAAATTCAGCCCCCGAATCCTTCGATTAAGATTTAAGCACTAAACAACTTCTGATACAATCAATCAAAACTTGGGGTGTGTTGCAATATATCATCCCAAATAGCCGCTGGCTAGTAGCGGCGTCGCCTTTCTAGTCCGGCACTTGCGGACCCTGCATGGAAATCCTTCACAGAGGAGCCTATCAGACAGAGGGATGCGATCGACTGTGCACCGTGAACGCGCCCCGCTCTACAGGATCTGAGAAGCTGAAACTCCGAGGGCAAGAGACTCAGACATCCCTAAATTTCCTTCAAAACATCGTAGGTAGTTGTACTTACTGCTGTTGAGGCGCAGTATCCGTTGAAAAGTAAGGCTACCGCGACGGATGTAAGAACAATGCAGCTCACCATTGAGAAGAGGGGTACTGCCTCAAAAAACCTGCATAACGTTGATTTATCCAATGTGGGAGAAGACGCATGTCATATGTTTGAGGCATTGGATGCAATTACGCCACACGTCGGCTTTTTCTGTAGTTGCGCCAAGAGCCCCAGATCCTATTGAAGGATAATCGAGTCGTACTTGTATCGAACCATGGACCTTATGGGGACCCGAGGATTGCTAGACCTAGCTCTAGATTTATTGAATGGTTGCAGTCAAGCCCACTATCTTTCGTTTCGGTGTCTTGGGATGTCGTAAATTCGTGATTGTATGTAGCCCTCATTGCCATTAAAGCGAAGGATTCAGCCTCAAGTCAGTCTCAGCTGACCGCTTCCCTCGATCTCGCCCAAGATCCTCCCAGCAGTTTGTTGGCCATATCCTGCAATCTGTGTCTGCCTAACTAATTCAACAGCACCATCAAGCAGCTTCTTCCTTTCTTTAATGACATCTTTCTCGAGCTGGGCCTTCTTCCTGAAAGTTGCCAAAGTCTGTTCATCCTGCCTTTGCTTACGTCTAGCTTCTGCATCCGCCATCGACTTTGTCCGTGCTTGTTCTTCTTCCCACGCTCTCTGTTTACTATCTCTTTGCGCTCTCTCCTCTTCTCTGATAGCTGCTAATTGTCGACTTTTCTCTCTAGCCTCGGCCCTGCTTTTCTCTTCCGCGACTTCTAGTCGCCGCTGATCTTCCCTTGCATCTAATTCTCGTTGCTGCTCAATAACTTTTAAGCGCCTCCGTTCCCGCTGGAGCTCCGCTGCTGCCTCTGCGTCAAGGCGTTGTTGTTTGGCCGCAGCCTCTGCATCGAGAGCGGCTTGTTCAGCATCTCGACGTGCTTGCTTCTCTGCTTCTAGACGTGCCTCCACTTCCTGATCTCTACGCAGACGCTCGGCTTCTTTCTGTGCTTCGACAATGTGCGAAGGCTCGCCACAAGATCCGCGAGGCTGTTTGGCACCACCTCTATCGTTCCAGAATCGATTTTGACAGCCAGAACCTCGTAGAAGCTTTTCCAGGGCTGGAGCTTGACAGTCATCCAACTGGCAGCATCTATGCTCACCGTCGAAATCGCGGCGATGGGGAGGACACAAGCACTTGAGATGGCGAACATACATCGTGGGACTATAGCAGAATCCGCCTTCCCTTCGATATATGTTGAAGTCGCTATTAAGATGATCCCGTAGGTACGGCCATACAGCTAGCAATATCTGGACCATGGTTATAGCTTTTTTGTTATCCAAGGCAAGAAATACAAGAGACTTTCCACTTGCCAGCTTCTCGGGATTAGGCTTCCTCTTAGCTAGTTCTCTAAGGGTTTCTTTAAGTCGAGCTGGATCCTTCTCCGGATCAGTGCGTCGACAAATTTCTCCCATTGGGGTCCGACCCTCGCAAGAAATAACGCCTGGATAGTCTACGGACACGCCATGCTCAAGAAGAAGATTTACAGCTTCTGCGTGGGTGAGCCTGGCAGCAACGTGTAACGATTCGTCTTCGAGCTCCACATTATAATTGAGTAGATGTCTCATGCTCTCCAAGCATCCTACGCGTGCAGCATGATATAGGGGAGTTCTCCTCAAGCGGTCCTCGGTCGCAGCTCGAGCACCTGCTTCCAAAAGCAGCAGAACTAGAGCTGGTTGAAATGAAGAGGCGGCGATGATTAGGGGGCTATTATAAGAACACGACGTCCGGAAATTTGGATCTGCTATTATTGAGACTATTGTCAGCTTTCACTTCCCCGCCTGATCTTTGGACATCCTTAAACTCACCTCCGTGGTCAAGGAGCATCTTCACTGTGCGCCGATCTGTTCTATAGTCCGCTTGGCACAGCAACCAGAGCAATCCAGAGACCTCTTCAAGTCCATGGTCCTGGTGAAATTGCCATTCAAAGGGAGTGTCTGTCGGACAGCCATTATCCAGAAGATACTGCAACAGGTCTGGTTTGTCAGCATGACGGTGCAGGCATTGGTAGAATGGGTTCCGAGGAGCGTCATGGTGCCTAAAGTAGATATACTTTTTCTCTTTCGCGTATTCCAAGAACAATTTGATCATGTTCATGAGAGGCACTTCTCCAGACTCAGTTTCTAGAGAAGAGATGAAAGCGCTACATAAAGTCTCCACACTGGGTGCTCGGTTGAGTAGTTCTTTGACAATGTTGAAAATATTCTCCTTTGCAGCCAAGCAAAGGCTTTTGCCACCTTCGAAGTTTACGTCCACTGCAGACGGAGACTTTATTATCATGCTTACGTAGTCGGCTGCGAGCGCATGTTTCGACCTGAGAGCATT
The DNA here is from genome assembly GCA_000444155.1 of Cladonia macilenta KoLRI003786. NCBI lineage: Eukaryota > Fungi > Ascomycota > Lecanoromycetes > Lecanorales > Cladoniaceae > Cladonia > Cladonia macilenta. The sequence continues at coordinate 205,207 of KE598574.1, read as the reverse complement.
GTATAAAGATTGATCCACTGCTGGACCGCTGGCTCCACCACCGATCAGAATTTCATCAATGCAGAAGCGGACTTCGGGCTGGAGTCCGCTTCGCTCAAGACCTGGGGAAGTAGTGACGGCGAATGCATTTGAGTAAACGTCTGGCAGCGGATTTGCTTTTGCTAGAAGTCTGAGAGACTTGATATCGGCCTGCTCAGTGGCTGTGATCACACTAATGCCGTTCTCATAATTTGGGTCTGCTCCCCTTTCGATAAGATATTCTACAAGATCGTCGTCAGCCTCTTGAACTGCCTGTATCAACGCGCGATGCACAGCTTCGGATCCCTGGAGACCAGAGTCTACAATAAGCTTCACGCAAGCCAGTCTCATTGCGCTATCTGACTTTCTTTTATTTGCCGGTACACGCATGGCGGATCTGAGTGCTTCGGCTAAATGCTTGCGAGTGGGATTCGTGGAGAGCAGAGACCGAACAATGGAAGGGTATCCTGCAGCAGAAGCTTCCTTCAGAGCTTTGGCGTTGTCAAAATCTAGAGATACCCCGTACTTCAGCAAGATACCAATGGTTGGCTGCGAGGCCGGTCCCTCCACGACAGCATCGACAAGGGCAGCGTCAATCTGTTGTCCCTTGGGACCTTTTTCAAGGATAATTTGAAGGAGCGGCATCCTGATATCTTGTCTATGGACCATTGCAAGTGGTATCAAAGACGGGAGGACTTTTGAAGCGCCCCGACCTTCCACAAGGATCCGTAACAGCTCAGTCTCGAGGGGCACAGAAACAGCACGCTTGATAGCAAGGCCATCAGAGTGGTCGATCTTGGCATCATACTGTACAAGGAGTCGTACTAGTTGAAGCTCGCAAGCCTGGTCGCTGCATACCTCCTGAGCTAGTGCATCGCTGACCCTGTTGCCTCTTGCACCACTCTGAAGGAGTATCACCACGAATTGATATCTTAGACTCTTCTCTGCCTCCTGCATAGCAATAGAAAGTTTGCTCGCTAGTGTTTGGTGATTTGGCTTGCTGCTAACGAGCAGTTCTAGCAGCGCGACATTACCAGATCTGATGGCAAGCTCCAATGCCTTGCCGGTATCATGGTTGCAAGACGCATGATGATGCAAGAGACTCTCTATTAACGTTATACCGAGCGAAGGACCGTTGCTGATTTCCCGAATGAGAGCGTCATCTAGGCCTTCCTGATCAATGCCAGCATTGAGTAGGAGATCCAGCTTTTTCTGACGATCTATCGTCGAAGGGTCCAGTGCTATCGACAAAGCAGCATTCAGCGTTTGCTGGTCTGGTTTGCCAATATCGATCATGGAACAGATTAGCTTCGTCGTGAGTCGCATTGCGAGCACCAAAGCTTGGCCTCCACGGTAGTTCACATCAGCGTGAGAAAGGAGAGCCATGACCATGACTTCGTCGACGAGTGCTTCCCCCAGAGCATCAATCAATGCTTGGGAGACTGAAGGACCTCGCGCTCCATGGTCGAGCAATAATGTCATGATTCTACGCTTAAGCATAGAGGGTGGGAGCTTTGAGACTTCCGGTACAGCTGAAGAAATCGAGGATCTGGTCGCCGAGCTTGTTACCAGAAGCTCAAGCAACTCCAACGCGCCTCTTTCTGAAGCCAATCTGAAGCATCTACCATTTGAATGGTTGACGTCGGCTCCGGCGACAATGAGAATATTAACAAGAGGCAAGTCAACCTCATGACATTGTGAATCGATTGTTTGCATTAAGGCTGCATTAAGCAGTGGTGTCGGGATCTTCACAGAGGATGCAGCATCAATGACGAGTCTGGTCATATCATATCTCAGCTTTTGTGGGCCGGGGGGGACAAGAGGTAGCACATATTGCATTGAGTGTGGTTGCGGTCGTCCTTTGCTCAACAGTAAACCGACGGTGCTCAAGTCTCCGGCGCTTGCAGCTATCTGAAGAGCCTGGGCATCGTTGTAGTCCGCACTAGCTTTATGATCAAGTAGCAGTCTAGTTATAACACCAGATTGCTGTTGCACAGCTACCACAAGGGCCTCGTCTAATGAGGTCCCTGAAGCACCCTTGAAAATTAAAGTTGACATCAAATTGTAAGTCTGGGTTTCAGTATATGGCTTTGGGATTTCTTTAAACAATCTCGAAGCACAATTTTTAGTCACACTGTCCACCAAAAGTATTTTGACAAGTTCGACATCTCCAGCGGCTACGGCGATTTTGAGAGCTTCCGCGCTTCTGTGTAGGGGAGAGGCCCCATGCAAGATCAGAAGTCTGGCAATATCCCTATTGCCTGAGCGAACCACTTGGACAAGTGTCTCAGCCACGCGTTCTCCTTGTGCACCACCACAGAGCAAAGTCTCGATGAGAAGATACTTCTCAGGAAGCGTTGTTGAGCTATGGGCGGAGAAAGCGTACTCGAAAGCCACGCTTACAGAATACCTAGACGGCTTGCCTTTCATGGCTGCCAGGACAAGGTCGATACTCTCATTCTGAACAGCTTTCCGGAGTGCAGAAGCATGATCGTGATCGACATCAGCGCCATATGCTATCAAGAGTAAGACAATATCTAGCCGACCCTGGGAAACCGCAAGTGGCAAATTTGCTGCAAGGTAAGCGTGGGCTACTTTGATGCGTGATCTAAGGAGCAATTCAACAATTTCTGGTCGCTGCGACTGGATTGCGGATTGGAAGATTACCCCGGCCAGTGCGTTAGGATCTGCTCCATGTTGCAACAGGGCATGCACCACCTTGGGCAACTTCTGTCTCACAGCCTTTTCCAGAGCTTCCGCCAAGCTGCTCAAGGATACTCCACGGCTGGCAAGAAGGTTGACCATCTCGACATTATTGGTTGCTGTTGCTACCTGAAGGTGATTCACAGGCCTAGCGATCACACTTGTTTTCCGGAGAATCTTGCTCTTGGCTTCTTCACTGACCTCGTTGACATCTGCGCCCTTGTCTAGCAATACCTCAGCAACGCCCACGTGGCCAGATTCTACCGCTCTTTTTAAAGCAAGGCTCTTCTCTCCGTTGCTGAATGTCCAATTATGGGTGTCTTGGGCCCTTTGTTTGGACCCCTTTGATTTCAGTAGCTTTCCTATGCCCGTAGCGGGTTCTTTGAAGCACGGGCTTTCGCGCTTCATAGTGACAAGGAGATCATGGGCATGTGTTCTGTCTGTGATAGTAGCAATGCACACAGGAGGTTCTTGCGGGCTGATGTCTGGTTTTACAGCAATCAATGGTGTCTTTTCTCTGATCAAGGAGGCGAGTCTCTGAGCACGATTAACCGTATCACTTCTTACGCTATTCGACCGTAACACTTCTTCGACTTCATCAACGGCTTCTAAACCGACCTGACTGAGCGAGGAAGTCTCTTGTATGGATGTAGCGTGGTGGAAAACATGTGGGCTGTCTGACAACGACATAGTGACATCTGCATACATGTGCCGCAAGTTGTTAGCCGTTGGTGGAGTATCGTTTTGTGCCAAGGAGCGAGTCCTTGACAGCCCAGCTGCCGAGGCTCGAACCTGCGCGTAGCTGGCTCTTCGGGCGATCCTGTTGTTGCCTATCGATGGAAGAGATCCTGTATATCGTATAGCCATCTCATTCAAAGCGATTTGTGCATGCATGCGAGCATGTACCAAAGCCACGTAAACCTCCAGCGGTGTCCAATTGCCGTTGTGTATTTTTTCAGCTTCGACCGTGGTAGAAAGTCCCCATACTTCTTCCACCCGCTCTTCGGGGAGGCCTGACTTGGAAAGGAGAGCTGCGACTTCATCACCTATAACCGTTTAGTGACATCAGCCAATTGAGGCTTCTCGAAACACGATACTGACCCGTCAATCCAGCCGCTGGGAACGTTCCAATGTTGCAATAGATGATGTGATCGTATATTTTTCGTTCCTCAGGAGAAATCTCGCCGGAGTCACCATTAGCAAGTTTGAACGTTAACCCTCCTTCGAGAAAGGGATTCTGGCTTCCTGGCGACGGAGCCCCATGGTTTTGAGCTGCCATTTGCAACCATAGCAATACACGCTACTTTTTGTTCAAGATTGATGTGTGCTTTGTTTTTTGTTATCAGGCTGAGGCATGTCCATAGCCTGTGGTAAAAGGTTGCGGAGGTGGGAAAAGGGCCTAGATCTCCATTAGCGCTCCGGAGTCACCAAGCTGCTGGGCAGGCATTTGCGCGGGGTTCGGACTTAGTATCCGATATCAATGAGAGGCGGGATCATGAGTGGACGTTAGCCATGAAGATCAGCGCTATGCGAGCCGGCTAATGCAAGCCCAGTGCACAGTAGCCGTCCGAAGGCAGTATTGTCCATGACCATAGGACACGGCAGTTCTGAGGTAGGTGCACACGTTGTCCTTCGTTATTGGTTTTCTAAAGTGATGAAACCTTGTGGCTTGCATGCGTTACATTGCAGCAGTCGTTGGCGATGCCCGAAGGCGCACGACTGCACAAGGCTGAGGATTCAAAGTTGCTTAGCGTATTGGCGCAAGACTGTCTCCCTGCTCGAGGGAGACAGGGTAAATCACTGGATGTACGGCAATTCCTGCAAGGAATAGTACAATTCTGTATCGGTGTGAGTGTGTGAGCAGCACTGGGTTCGAGTGCTGAGATGGCTGTCATGTTAAAGGTTCCCGCAGCGAGCGGAATCAGCCGGGTATGGCCAAGCCGCCTCCACAATAGGCAGCACCCCCACCAACACCGGCAATGAATCCAATTAAAGCTGGCCTAAGCCTCAGGGCCCATCTTATCCGTTACTACCTAAGGTAAGGTATGTCTGTAGGGTTGGTGGACCTACTCTTTCCGCGATGAATATATGGTATATCGCTCGTACCTCTCTGTTGATGCTGCCGGCCATGCACCGTACGCCAGGAAACGTGGGAACAAGGTCGTGGTAACAGGCAAGAATGTGTACGCGCCGTTCTCGGATGGAAACGTAGTGATATCCCTACCGTGTGGCATTTTGACCGTCTGCGTAGGTTTGTGAGGGGACGAGAGGACCTTAAAGGTGCGATTCGACTGGTATGGCACCTGGCTCATACTGTAGAGGCTGGACAGAGGTCGATGACAAGGTTTGGGGTTACACTTGTCTACAGTAGGTTGTATAATTCTTATGAGCGGAAGGCAGATCAGACGGGGTGGAGATGGAAGACGCGAACGTCTGTCACGAAACTTAGACACCCCAGTACAGTTTCTTCATGACTTCGTCCTTCTAGGGATATTATGATCCCTGATAGTCATGCTAAGCCGTCTCTTCGTAAAGTCGCACACCACATAGCCCTACTCCTTCCCCATGACAATATCACTCCACCACTGTAGCCTTCACTTCTCATGTCTCAGCTTCTTGTTGTTTCGCGATTCATCGCCCACTCTCGCTTGCTGATTCCTCTCCTCTTCCTGTTTCTTCTTCAAGGCCTCAGTAACAGTATCAAGCTCCTTTTCCAGTCGAAGACATCCTCAGTGGAGTATGTTGCGAAGTGTTCTCGTCAAGTCCCTCGCGTCTTCCGGCTTGTAGAAGTCACAGCTCGCTAAAATGTCCATATGGTAGCTCCTTCCGGTAGTACACATGCCATACATAGCAAGCGTCTTTCGAATGGCGCCTGAGGGTTTTGGTAGCTTGAGACTATTTGGGCCCGAGGATGGGAGGAAATGGTGATAATTGAGTATTCGGTGCCTTGTTGGCCTAAGGTCTCTGGTCATGGCAACTCAGGCTGCAAATAGCATTCCAATCGACTCAATTATACTGTACGGAGCACCAAGGGCTCACCTGCGGTTCTCTCCAGACATGTTCACTTCCAAGCTCTTTGCCCGCCGTTTGCTTGGAGGGAAGGCTCTTTTCCGTGAAGGCCGTAGGACGACAAAGCCCGTAGGAGCTTCAAGTGCAGATAGCCAGCTGAGGATTGATGAGAAAAGATCGCTGGAGGTGATGGGGTCTTAGGTCCCCTAAGTTCCCAAGGGCATCAGTGGCAGGCTAGGGTTAGGGCTTGCTAGTAACGGCTGAACGTGATTCAGGACTTTTGGTGTCATTCTCCGTACTATCATACGTTTCGGGCAAGCCTACTTCACCACGTGCTGAAGGACTATTCTACTTACGAGTTGCAAACCAAGCTCTCCGGTCTCTGCGAGATCAAGACTTTGTGAAATGCGGCCAACAATGGCGCAGGAGCCGGGGACTTGGAAGAAATCCAGAAATAGTAAGGAAACAGCATTCAGCCCAAACCTCGAAAAATATCAGTGAGTAATCAGCTTCATGTGTGTCATTCAAGCTATATAGATGTGTGATTCTTTACTTTCTTTGCGCATTAGGCAACAGAGATAGAAGAGTTACGGAGATCGATCCTTGGGAGCCTAACAGTAACCATAATTGGTCACCCCCGCAATGTCCGTGAATTAAGTGTTTGGCTAACCGAAGGTGAAATATCCAAGTAGCAGCAACATCCGGAAACTCACTCAGAGTGGGGTCGGGCTCGTCACGAAAAGGCGCTCTATATATTGCGATGAGGTCCGCGTCCGCTTGTCCCTTTTCCCCGGTGAAGAAATGAATCTTGAAATGCTGCTTTGCTTAGATCTGCGGAATGCCAAACACAGTGCAGACTTACCCCCTTGTTTGAGATGAGTGGTATTTCTTCGTTGAATATCTCAATTCCAAACATGCCATGCATTTTTTTTATATCATGGCCTGTCGCCATGTAAAACCCGCCCCTATAACAAATCAGCTTCTAATGTCACTTGTGTATATAAACCAATTCACCGGTCCTGATCGAAGAAGAATTTAGCCTCTGAAAGTCCTTTCGCGATAAAGGTTCCAGAACCGTAGTAGTGTTTCGCAGCGTTTGGGCTGTTCAAGGTGAACTCGGCCACGCCATCTTTGAATTGAATGGATATCTCCATAGGTGTTCTCTCTGGGTCTGCTTCATCTTCTTTGAAATTAGGGTCGGTGGGTTTGAGTTTGGACAGTCCGCTCTCCTGAACGGCTTTGATCGAACGAGCACTCATGATCTCGTGTTAAGTGTGGAATACTGAGTTGAGAGATTGGTGAAGCACACACGAGAGTCTGCAGATTGGCGTGCTCACTTGCTTTACTTATACCTGGAAGTCTTGCGGAGGCTTTGGCTAGGATTCCACTCTGTTGGCTCGCAAATACCGTGCGGAGGTTGTTCAGCCAGCCACAATTCAAGATTACCTCAGTATCCTCGCGATTGCCGTGCGAAGATTCTTCAGCTAGCCGCAAGTCAAGACCACTTTAGTAGCCTCTAATGAGAGTGATAAGCAATGCCGCTGCTATCTTCAGCCAACTGCCTGCCTTGCATACTTAGTAGTGACTTCTAGATGGCTGCGTAGGCTACGTGATGAGCAAGCCATCTGGATCTCTTCCACGCCGGCTTCGGAAATTGGCGTATCGAGACTATGGGAGTTCTTTCTAACTATGGGAGCTCTTTCCATCTATGGCAGGAAGATATCCATGGGGGAAAATGCAACAACACCCCACTTCTGGAAGCTATACAGAGAATGACAAGATAAGTCTTGATTTATCTTGGCGTGCCAAGACATCAGCCCTATGAGCTCTACCCTAGAGGGGTTGCCCAAACAACAACCGCTTCCAGGCCCTTGATAAGGGGGCTTCTAGGACCCCGGACCCCTATAATCTAGGGGCCTTCGCCTAAAGGACCCGCTGGGAAGCTAAGGTCTAGGCCTTACAGAAGCCCGAAGGTACAGGCCTGCTCCAGGGGCATCCATTTGGAGTTAGGGCTAGGGCTTCGACCAAGACGGTGAGCTCAAATCAAGACTTTTCTTGTCATTCTCCGTAATGTCGGGGAAGTAACGGAATCGGGAGGCGCCGCTGTTCATTTAGGTACTTCTAGAGGCGTTCGCACCTTCAGCTTAATTTGCACACTGCTGAAACCTGATCTGGTTCTGTGCATTATTTTGGAGAGCGAAGAAGTAGTAGTGGGTTGGGGGAATGGAGGCAGAGGGGATGTCGCTCGACAGGTGTCGCTCTGGCAAAGGTCGCAAGGGCATACTACTGGGACGCTGGCCTACGAGTCTTGGCGTCGAAAATTGGTGGCCCACGCGCATCATTACCTAAATCTACTTCAATTCTAGGAAGTGGCCTGAGGCAAGGTAGCTGAGTATGAAATCATTACCTTACGAAGCTCTCGATTATCGACTCACAAGTCTCAATGGTGGCTGGCCTCGCTGCACCTGAGCGAGCTGACAAGAGTCTCATATCTCGATCGACGATTGATTTACACCGGAGCTTAGGGCAGTTGGCCCAAATAAGTCCCTAGTGGCCACACTTTTGGCATTAATGCAACGCTAGTATACTGTCACCTTAGACACCTTCGGGAGGGGCAGTACTATTGTTTCCCATTTATCGCTGCTGCGCTACTGTGGCCATTCAGTGGCTGGCTGAACTCTCCGGCACAGGCAGAATATTGGTGGCCGTTCTTATCCATTGTCTCAGCTATTCGCTGACAAAGTGGCTGGGCTAGATGAGCCGCAAGTAGTAAGTTTATTGTCGATTGCAATAAAAATGCGGACGAAATGAGCATCTGGATTGCTCTTAACGACGATCATAAGTCTTACATAACAGCACATCCTCCACTCCAGTCTCCCGTCAGCGGCTCTCTCTTCTCACTCTCACATCGTGCTTCTCGTTGTATGAACGCTCCATTATTCTTCGTGCAGTCATGGATTCTTACAGCCTTATCGGTGGCACGGCCGACACTAAGACACCCAAAGTGCCGGACGCGGAGGAGTTGCAAAGGAACGCAATTTTGGAGTCGATGCTCGCCAACATCTCATCATACGAGAAAAAGTTCCCGAAGGTTAAAGTTGATGTGCTCAAAGACGATGTTTTAGAGAAAGTTCTTATCGCACCCAAGCCAGAAAACAAAGAGAATTTTGATCCGGAAGTCCAGCTCCGTGGGTTTCTGCGGACGTTTGAAGACCTTCCTGCCTACGCCGAGCAGTTCAACATCCTAGATTCCAGGACGAAGCAGCAGATCAGCACTTTCAAGGACGATGAAAAGAACTGGAAAGAAACCGACATTTGGAAGAGTACTAGAGATAGAGGATTCCTCCTGCCAGCGATTGATCCTGGCGTGTCGCATACGCTTGTTAGTTCGCCAAGCGTAAGCCCGGCCAGTCGTTGGTTTGATCCGAAGCGTTGGCTTCTTAACACTTTCGTCTGTATTGCTAAGCCCCTTGCCCTGTGTATTGCGAGATTTAAGCTGGATTGGGCAATGGGAAAATTGAACGTGGCGCAATCGACAATATACGCTGGTGGACCTAAGATTTACGAGGACGAAAGAAACACTAAGATCATTGATGTAAGCCTCATCCGTGGTGTTCGTACTGGAGCAAGTGCAATGAGCTTATTCGAACAGGTCTATTCTCACATGCCATTCGAAAATTGGGGCAAGTCCATCAAGAACAAACCCAGATACACCTTTGTACCAACAACGGTATTGGGTGTCAAAAGGATTGTGAAGTACGCCAAGGAAAAAGATATCCGAGTTCGATGTAGCGGCTATAGGCACAGTTGGTCTGATAGCTTTTCTCAGAAAGGAGAGATTCTCATCTCTCTATTACCAATCGCACAAGTCAACACTCTTCCAGATCCAATAAGCATTGTTCCCACCAGTACAATGGGCGCGACTGAATTGAGTACAATTAAGTTGATAGAGGGAGCGCCAGGGATTCCAAAAAACAAGTCGTGGTGCCGTATCGGAGTTGCTGTGACGAATGAAGATTTCCGCCGGTGGGCGATCGATAACAGCGAGTGCAAGTGGGCTCTACCTGTCGACGTTATCTTGGTAGAGTTAGTCTGCATTCCCTCACCTCAAGCATATCCATATTGACTTTATATAGAGTAACCATCGGCGGAGTGAATGCTCCAATATGTCACGGTGCTGGTGCCAGGCACATGACTATCAACGACTATGTGAGATGCGTCGAGTACGTTGACGTCAACGGTGTGCTCCAGACCGTGACTGAGCCCGAACATCTGAAAGCCGCTGCAGGCTGCTTTGGACTTCTTGGAGTCGTCACCCACATTACATTCGAGCTTGACAAATTTGAGCAAATGACCTATGCTGAATTGAGGCCACTTAAGCAGCCTATTGCTGAAGCGGTCCCACCTATTGACAAAAACGACATACCCATAGCTCTACGTTCAAATCCGCAGAAGGAAGCGAAGGGGCATAGAGCGATTAAGGGATGGGACGAGATAACCGACGACGATCTTAAGGAGTGGAAGGAGTCCTTTGCCGAAAAGGCTGCTAACGACTACTATTCAGAATGGTTCTGGTTTACCTACCAAAAAAGAGTGTGGGTGAATTGCTGGAACACAACAACAGACGCCAAAGATCTCCAACAATACCCTACTGCTGAAGAAACTTTTCTACAGTGGTTGCAGGGTTGGATGGGCGGTGTCATCACGGACACTTATTTCTTCCAAGCTCTTCCCGGAGCCTGGCAAGCGCAGATGTTGGCAACCCTCGGAATGGCTGTCTTACCTCCAGTCAGTCAAGAAGATGACAAGCCTGTGTACAAGACCATGATACCCGACGCTTTGCATTTCCGCCGTGGTGTATGTATTACTGATTGATCCGAGCTCTTTAACGAGAGATAACCAGTCTAACAATTTCCACCAGGTACAAAACATGCGCGTTCGAGATATGGAATTTCAAATCCCGATTCCAAATTTGCCTCGCTCTGATAAGCCGGACTTTGAAATAGTCCAGAGAGCTTGGTGGGATGTGATTAACCTCGTTTACGATCTCGCAAACAAAAAGCCTCGGGGCTTTTGCGAAGCTTTCAAAGATCACTTCAGTAAAGCCCATCGTGAGGCACGTACGCCGATGCGTCTTACCCTAGAACTGCGCATAATGAAAGGTATGGAGATGAGATCTAAGCGCTCATAAGACCTCGTAGTATATTGACCCGCTGTGTAGGAAGCAACATGCACATGGCCCCCCAAGCCGGCAACAACCTCACCGCGTCTATCGAAGTCCTCTCCATCCCCGGTGCAAGCTATCACGGCGAGTGGGAAGACTTCATGCAGCGCGTCAGTGACAAGTGGATGAGCTATGTAGACAAAAACACCGATGAAGTCCTTAACGCACGACCGCATTGGGCGAAGGAGTGGGAGAGTCTGAGGATGGGGCCAAAGAAGGTTGCTGCGAGGGAGTATTTGCGTGATAATAGTTACAAGGAGGCTATTGTTAATTTCAAAAAGACGCTGAATGATATTGGGAAATTGCATGGGTGGGGACTGGAGGAGCTGAAGGCTAGGTTTTCGAATGAGCTGTGGGATAAGATGATCTATTCGTAGGCAGATGTATGAGCTGTATTGTCGACTTTGGGATATCGTTAACTGGGTTTTGAGCTAATAGTAATGGACTCGTATTGAGCTAATACTGCGTGCGCACCAGGACTATCGCCTTGCTCTCTGCCCTAGATCTCACACGGAAGAACAAGGCGGTTCTACGTGGTGGAGGTTGAGCCAGCGAGCAGCATCATACGTGATAATCAAAGCCTCGTATCAGGCTGGCCGTGGCCCAATTAAGTTTCCAGCGATATCTTATGGACTTGTTTCAGCCTTTGCAGTAAGATCCGCGGAAGAATCAGCAATAGTAGTGAAACGAGGAATATAATTCAAAGTATAAGGTAACACTCATCTCAGTGTCATAATGCACTTTCCCGCCTGATGCTCTTGCAATACTCAAAGCAGCAGGAACTTCCAGTGTGATGTTTAAGGCTTTTTTGGAAGGTTTGAGACTGGTGATCGTTTCTGACATCTGTAGAAGTGACGCTCAAAGCTTCGACACGTAAGTAGGAAAGTACTTGTCAGCTTCGGCCGACTCGCCCAAGTGTCAGCCTGTTGAATGAGATTAAGCAGGTCGGAACCGATCGATTGCGGCAATGTCAGCAGGTCTGCTCTATGTTTGTGTCTACGCAGTACAGTCCCAGATAACGAAGGAGGGAGTAAGCGCTAGAGGAAGAGAACCCTATGCAGTGATCTGCGCCTAGGACCCATTTACAATTTAAAACGCCTTCGGGAGTTTTATCAGACGCTTTCGGAATTGGCAAACATGTACAGAGGACTGGACCACTTCCCATGCATCCGTGCACCTCGTGCGAACACTCAATGACGCTACGATCGTGATAGGTTATGACAACATGTTGATGACAGAGTCCATGATCCGCTTCCTTCATTCCATCGGCTGATCATGAGGTCGCCTCTCAGCACGCCACAGCCTCAATAATGCATTCATTCTCTACATCGGCAGGCTTCCAAATATGGGCGATTTTGAGACCCGCCCCTTCCAGCAACGCATGCATTTGCGGCTCAGTACGTTCCATTGCGCCAAGGGTGGCCATCATGTTGAGGTCCATATGTGTCATGAAAGAGGTGGCATGTTGCGTTGGCACAACCCATTGGTTGATGAGCACCTTACTGTACGATGGATCCATAGCAGCTCGAATATGCTTGAGAATTTGGTGGCACAGCGTATCATTCCAATTGTGCAGGACATTGCGCACATAGTAAACCCGTGCCCCTAAGTTGCGTGTGATGTCAGATTACAAGCCACTCTCACGATGGAGACTTTACCATAAGATAGTAATAGCTCACCTTGCAACGGCTGAACAGTAAAGAAGTCGTGCGCCATAGACTCTATTTCAGCGTCCAGATTCAGTCCTGCAACGACCTGAGGCAAATCTTGCACCACGAAACGGCCAGGTAGATCAGGGAATCTCTTCTTCAGAGCGACTGCCTCGTGTCCCATACCGCCGCCCACGTCAACGAACATAATCGCGGTCTCGTCGTCTCGGGCACCTTTACCAAGGTTCTCCTTGACGGGGAAGAAGTCCATCCAACTGCCTCTGCCTTCGTCAAAGCCAGTCATGTAAAGTTGAAAGGCTTTCCGGAAATCTGGCTTAGCAGCTAAGAATTTCATGAAGTGATCAGTAGTATGGTGCGCAACATGAAACGCAGTATCCATGACATCAGTTGGATTTTCGTAATTTTTAGCCGCAAGATACGCTGGAAGAGCGTTCCAATTGGGACTGAAGACGTCGAACCTAAGTGGAAAGATCGCATTTCAGTACCCACTAGTGAGAATGAATCACTGAGAAGTGTCCATTGACATTAATTTGATACAGAATCTCAGCGTATGCTCATTGAAAAAGTAAAATCTACAGCGCTTACATAATTTCCACGCCTGCAGCTAGCGCAGGAATTACGAACGTCTTTGACATTTTCGTTGGCGCGTAGGCTTCTTCCCCATTTTCATTGATCTCTGCTACTGCACCAATAGAACCTAGTGAGCGTAGTATTCTTGCTTTGGCAAGTGTCAGTGTTACTAGTCGGCATGCCGGATCTTGATAGTGGATATGAGCTTACCAAGGAGCACTGGATCAGCACCAGTTGCGGTAGCCAACTCGAGTAGCTTTAGGGGGCGGACGCTGTTCACTAGAACATGGAACAGATTGAGATTGATAGCAATCCGAATGGACACAGTTTCCAAGAACTATTGCAGGCCCCAACGGCTTAGCCAGCCGTGAGCTCACAGGTGTTTTGGAGTAAGATCAGAAAGGGACTCCTTCCATACCTGCCAGCAAATTCTCTCAATGACATCCCCAGGTTCTTCCAAAGCACGGGTTAGATTTCGTGCAGCGATGCGAAGCTGCTTTCGAGTCGTACAGTCTTGCTCAGGGTCTCCGGAGAGAGTCTTGCCCAAGCTATCGATTTGACCCAACAAAGACGCCGTATCGGGTTCCATGTTGTTAAGTGCATTCGAAAACTTCAGATATATCGCACTCAGTATCAGCCAGTGAAATAAAGCAGATCGGGAGGAACGCAAAGTCTATCCGGTTTATGATCATAAACTGATGCAGATAGGGTCCCCCTTTCGCCAACAAGTGGCGTATGCAAGATGCTTTGAAATCTCTTGGCGCAAACACCCACCACCCCCTTCTCGGGCTTTCCTGCCAAATCTGCATGCAAATTCGAATAGGCAATAAAAGCTTTGTATGATACTTCTTTTTTTAAACAGTAAACATTATATATCAGTCATTTGTAGCTTTACTATCACCAAAACGAATTTTTTTTTGCGAGAAGTTGGTATTGCTAGTTCTGACTTGTGTGCACATTTGGTAGAGAATAACAGAATGTGGGGTGACGGAGGGGTCTGTTTTCTGTGCTAAGTGCTTACAAAGCATCTTGCATACGCCAAAATCGTAAAATTAATACAGTTGTAGGGAATGCTGTCCCTTTTTTCAGTCGCAATGGGTGTGATCTCTTTCCGTTGATGCACTTGAATGGTCGCTGCGAAAATCCTTAAGTACTCTTGTAAATGGACTTCTTCTGAAGAGCGCTGGTAGGTATAGTAAGCTGTTCCAGGACTGTTCTGTACTAGTGTGCTATGCGGCCGAGAGTGTTGAGATCGCCGTCGTCATTGCGGCGGTCTGTCTGCCCACAGTGCACCCAGTGTCTTCCTGACTGCTTTCCGGCGCCCAGGTGTATCGTACGGTATACCAATCTTCGGCGCGCCGACATTGGTCGTCCAGGTCCATCCATCTTTGCACGATATGATGGGTAATGATAGTGCAAAAGACATTAGCCCTGTGATCAGCAGATGAAAGGGTGCAGATGGCGATGGTGGATGCCTCGTACCAAACCAGAGTAGGATGTTATACAATCGAATTGCATGTAAGGTATGAGGACAATGAAAGGCAAGAAAAGAGTGGTAGGATGTTTACACAGATAGGAGCGGAGATTATAATGACATTAGGATATGATGTGATTACGCAACCCGGTAGAAACGTAGGCTGCCAGCATACTCAAGTCCAACGAAGCTCTTATGTGCTTCATGGCTTTTGTAGCCTATGTATATGTCTGTCCAGCTCTTGTATGCCAGTGTCGAAGATCTGGACAGTCTCTTGCATAGTCTGACACCTAGCATGTAGGCTATGAGGGCGCGTTAAAAGGGCGCCGAGCAGGCGGGGAATCGTGAGCGTGTTCGTTGCTCAGCAAAGATCTGGAGATGAAGGATCGCCAATCCCAGTAATAGATGAGCTTCAGGTAGCTGTTCAGGAGTCTCCACAGCTATGAGAGAATTCTTCCAATAAATCTTTGAATTCCTCTGTGAAGAGGCATAAAGCGAGCGACTGCGGAATTAAGGCCGCTCTATCAAGCCTTGGCGTTTTCATTTCCCCCATAAACAACCGCCTCCTAGCAAGAAGAGCTTGAATGAAGGAATGCTTAGTGAGAGTCTTGGAAGGGATGTGTCTATGCTTCCAGAGAGGGACTCTGTAGCATAGGCAAGGTCTCATTACGTACATCTCCCCCTCTCATTGAATTGGTTTCGCTGCGCCGCTCTCAGATCTGCTTCCTAATGAGGCAGGTGCGAAGCTGAGACTTGATAGCGACAACGATCTGATCAACGGACCCTGCTATTCCTCGCACGATACGCGACTCAGGGAGGAGTCTTCCAAGACGGGATGACCTCATTGTCTCCTCTCATCTTATCGACAATGTCGATAAGTCAAAGGAATACTGCGCGAAGCAATGCCGTTCGACCAGAGCCGGTTACCGATATCTTAAAGCACTGGCAAACCCGTGTCTACTTCAATGGGTGGAACCCACGTCTTTCCCAAGCATCTTATCTCACTTCCCACTCCTTGAGTCTCGATCACCATGTCTTTGGAGAAGAAGCAAGACCCTTTCGCAGCCCTTGACGGCCGAAAAGCCTCAGTGATATCGGGAGATGCGCCGATCACCACTGTTGAATCTCTCAACGATGCTGACGAGGCGCTTGCCTTCCTTGAGAACCACCCCCGGGCCTTCGAGATTGCAGAAGAGGGAAATGCTATCCTCGAAGACCCAGTCCAACTGAAGAAGCTTATTCGCAAGATTGACTTGACCATAGCGCCGCTGCTGGCGGCTGTCTATTTCCTGCAGTTCTTGGACAAGACTACGTTGTCATATACCGCTGTCATGGGCATTAGGACGGATACGCACTTGGTTGGTCAGGACTATTCGGACCTGTCTATGCTCTTCTATATCGGTACGCCGCTCCTTTTCCCTCGTCAAAGAAAAGGATGCAGCTGACACGCAGTACAGGGTTTCTTGTTGCCGAATTTCCCACACAATACCTCGCACAGCATATATCCCGCCTCGGTGTCTATTTAGGGGTCAATATAGTCATATGGGGGTTCGTCCTGGGTTGCCATGCTGCATGTACAAGCTTTGCTGGGTTGTCTATCGTCCGGACATTGCTTGGTATCTTTGAAAGCTGGTAGGCGCTGCAAATTCTAAGATTCCGACTATAGGCTTACCTGGTACAGTGTTGCCCCGATCTTGGTTCTTATCATCGCAATGTGGTACAAAAAAGAAGAGCAAGGTCGCCGCGTATCATGGTTTTATGTCTGCAACTCCCTCACACAAATATTTGGTGGATTCGTCGCCTACGGAGTTAGCTTTGCCAACACCAAGTTTGCCAGCTGGAGAATCTTCTACATTGCCATTGGGGGTTTGACGATGATTATTGGACTACTAGTTGCCATCTATCTGCCAGACTCACCTGTCAGAGCAAAAAGATTTACAGATGCAGAAAAGGTGGCTGCATTGTTGAGGGTCAAGAACAATCAGAGGTAATACTGGCTACGTCTCTGAGATGAAGAGCAACGCTAACCTAAGACCAGTGGGACCCAGAATTCCCGAATCAAGCGAGATCAAGTATTTGAGACCTTTAGAGATCCTCGAGTATGGCTTATCTGCCTCGCCACGATGTTGAGCTCGATACCCAACGGCGGCCTCTCCAACTTCTCAAGCATCCTTCTTACGACCTTTGGCTACACCTCTCAGCAAGCTCTTATCCTCAATACACCCTCAGGTGCAGTGGGGGCGTGTTGCGTACTTTTGGTGGGATGGCTATCAGACAAGTGGCGCGACAGATCCATTGTTATGTTAATATGCGTACTGCCCACAATTCTTGGTGCCGGTCTTATGATCGGTCTCGACCCTAATGGAATTCCCAAGAACAAGGCTGGGCTACTTGCCGCTTCTTTCTTGACAGGTACATTTGGAGCAGCGTTCATGCTCTTGCTCGCCTGGAATGCATCAAACATTGCAGGTCATTCCAAGAAAGTCACCGCGAACGCGTTAACATTGGTCGCCTTCTGTGTGGGCAACATCTTGGGCACACAAACCTTTCAACAAAAGCAAGCTCCTGGGTATATTTCTGGCAAGATTAGTATCGTTGCTACCTTATCTGCTTTATGCTTTGTAGTTGTGGTGATGAGAGTTTGGAACGACTGGTTGAACAGGAAGAACCAGAGAGCTTTGGCTGGAATGAGTGAGGAGGAGAAGATTGAGTTGCGGGAAAAGATGGCTTTTGCGGATCAGACTGATCGTTCAAATATCTTCTTTGTATATACACATTGAACGTTGTTAGACCTGACAAGATATGAATATTTGTTCAACACCATCTCAGATCACTGGCTTCATAGAATTTCTACTATCGCATCGCAGGAGGGTTGGCAGAGGTGGTGACCTACAACAAACAAATTCTGTGTCCATCACAGCACGCAGTGATACAAGCTACCAGAGATTTATTTTGATATCTAAGGTGATGGCTTACAAATCCCCAATTGAAGAATGCGAAGCCTGTAAGGGATAATCTCACCAAGCCCCCCCTTTGCTACATCGCTTATCTATCTTACAACGCCGTCCATGCAAACCACGAAATGTGCAGCAACAATCACTGATAATACCCCACCGTCCCACCATGTGTGACGCCACCACAAGTCCCATCGTAAAGCGTGATACTTACCGGTGCAGTAGCTTCCGTATAATAAGACCCAGCCACGCACTGTCCACTAGCCAGCGCCAACGTACACCCCGATACGGTTGAGAATTGCGCGTATTGGCAGCCCGCTTCGTTTTGACAGCTGATGCAGCAGTCGTAAGGAGTGGCTGCGCTGTTTTGGAAGGTACCTTCGACATCTGCTTTTACTGTGGTGATAGCCTCGCCGTTGACGCTGGAGATGCCGTTATCGCAGGTGGAGTTGGTGGGTGGAGAGGACGTCCCACCATGCGTGACTCCACCGCAGGTCCCGTTGTAAAGCGTCATGCTTACCGCCGCAGTGGCATTGGTAAAATAAGACCCAGGAGCGCACTGTCCACTAGCTAGCGCCAACGTACACCCAGATACGGTTGAAAATTGCGCGTACTGGCAGCCAGCCTCGTTTTGGCAGCTGACGCAGCAGTCGTATGGAGTAGCTGCGCTGTTAGAAAAAGTACCTTCGACGTCTGCTTTTACTGTGGTGATGGCCTCGCCGTTGACGCTGGAGATGCCGTTGTCGCAGACGGAGTTGGGGGTTGGTGAGGAGGAGCTGAGGGGATGTTAGATGGTGAGCTTATGTATCAATTGACACTGGGTCTGATGTGAATGACTTACGGGCTGGTTGACACAGTATTGGCTGGAGTTACGCTTGCCACGGATGTGCTGGCTGTTGCGGAGACATCTCCGCCATAGAGGATCACTCCACACGTACCGTTGGCAATTACTATGGATGCGGCTGCAGTGGTAGACGTATAAAAATAGCCCTTTTGTGAGCAACCCTGCCCACTTGCCAGCGTTAACGTGCAGCCTGGACGAGTGACATCAAACAGCGAGTATACACAGCCGGGCGTTGTTTGGCAGGTCTGGCAGCATGTGTATGGGTTAGCATCAGTGGTTGAAATGGGACCTTCATCGGAGTCGTAAGCAACCAAGACAATGGCCTTTTCGTTGTACTCCGAGGTTTCAAAGTCGCAGTTGAAAGGGCTGGGAGTGAACGATTCAGACCTTCTAGTCAGTTAGAAATCAATTGGGTCAGAGTTCATGGTATTTCGGGATAGAGCAACGTACGGACTGGGTATCAAGCTCTGTTCGACCACCAAAGAGGTTTTTGCTAGAGCAGCGGTGGTTGCAGATGCCGTTGGAGCGCTTGACGACGCTTGAGGCAAATCATGGCAGTCGTTAACTATACATAGCGTTAACGTACAGCTCATATTTCGCGCTTACGCCTGGTCATTTGGGTCGCTCGCTAACATACCATTCAAGGCTTGGAGAAAGACTGAAGTGAGATTACTCGGTCCAGGGCCGGAAAAGATTGCATATAATATGCCAAGAGTGTCCTCGCCAAAAGTAGCAGCACCGTTTTCGAATGCCCTGTTGTGCCAGGAGAAAATCCCGTCGGGTTTAGGCACCCAAGCTTGGTCGAGACTTGATGCGTCAAGGATATCAACGACACCGAACCTAAAAAATGGCACATCATGTCCGACCGAGATAAGTTGATTGCCATTGCCGGAGAACAAGGACTCGTCAATTAACTGCCATGGCGAAGCTAAGTGGCATTGGGAGTGGGTCTGGCCCGTATTGTCAAGATAGCCTCTATTTGAGCCTGTTTCGTCTGAAAGCACTTGAACATAGAACTCCTGTGACGGCGGTAGGGAAAGACTATCGATGGGATTAGGTTAAGGTCCGGACACTGGGCATGAGATAATCAAGAATATGATGGGATTTAACGCCAAATGGCTCGCGTCGTGGGAGACTGTACAAAGTTTCGACTTCGTGAGAGACTCGGCTTACCTCGTCGCGGCTTGCACTTGGGAAATGACCGAGAGGACCGTTACAATCATCAATACACCCGCTGCTGTTGCTGAGATCATTTTGACCGCCATGAAGAAGAATAGTATGATCTACAGTATCGTTGCGAAGATCTATGTTGATGAGAAGTAGGAGTTTACCAGCACGTGGTCAAGTACCGAGTAGGAAAGAGGTAAGCGCTTATCTAGTCTGGAATGCAATTGCCACATTTAAGATTGGAGGAGTTAATCTGATAAATGTGAAGGCGTAGATACTGCTCCCGCAGCGGTTGCGATTGATACCCAGCCCAGGTGGTAGGTGATTGGAGATTCCGAGAACGCATAGCCTAAGATGAGTAGTATCTGCAAGCATTGATTATTAGGTTTGATATTATGACCTTTTAGAGCCATCATATGAAAGCGAATATGAAGTGTTCAAAACCCAGCGGTTAATTATAGACACATAATAGGATAACAGGCTGTATTCGAATATCAGCGTAGATTTCAGTGCAGACATATGGACACCCTTGGATAGACTGATATTGTTATTACTCCTGCTTCACAGGGGCAACGTCAGTCCGAAATTGAAGGGTTTTCCCAGTGATGAGATCTTCACTGACTCAATTAATTCAGGGGCTAGGTTTTTGACGTGTATGTTGCATGGTCGTTGACGTGACACTGCCTAGAGAACGTAGAAATCTTTTACACCAAATATGGTTTCGTGTCCACGCATCAAAGCACTCAACAATTGCGAAATCTCAATCAGAGTGAGCCGAAGGCTCAAGCTCGACAACAACAACAGCAGCAGCAGTGAATTAGTAACATGAGCGAGCCCAACACGCGCGCGAAGGTGAGAGTCGAGGCGAGGGCAATAGATCGGGACGCAAACCGTCCAAGCCCGAAATCTAATGAAAGTTTTCAACCACCTACGAGTGAGTGAATGCCCTTCAATGCCCCGCAGTAGGCAGTGACCCTGGTACTGTGTTCTCACTGAACTCTCATCTTTACATGAATTCGACTGCCATGTGTTAATAATGTACTCCTTTCATCATGATAATGCTTTCTGTTGGGCAGATTTCCAGACATCATGCATGATACTCCCACTCGACTCGAACAGCTGCTTTCACATCTCGCCAAGGCCTGAAGGGTAGATTGTCGTAGTTGAATGTCAAAGGGTGAAGTAGCAATCTCCGGTCAGTGGAAGAGGGTTGTTTTGAGGGGTTCTAAAGATGCAGATGCAGGAAGGAGACGCGACTCCTCGTCGATGGTAATTACTGCTCCGCTAGATTGGAAGCTTCAACTGCAGCTTTCCGAGATGCACTTGCCTTCATCACTCGGGCAGTCGCCTTAGCATGACAAATACGGACAGCATCAGGAATCATTCCTGACTTTTCATTATCTTGTAGTGATCTGCCGGTACCTTTGTTATTGGGTTGTCAACGGGTTGTGGCATTGAGGCGCACCCTGAACAGGTATTGAATGCCTGAAAGCCTTGAAAAATACTCAAGGTAAGAGGCTACCTAGGTAAAATCGGCGTCTAAGTGGCATAGGCAGGTATCATAGGTTCCATCCTCCAGCTGTTAAACCCACAAAAAGGATAGGTGCCAAGCTATAGGTCCTCCCCCTGTAGAACTAAGGCTAGCGGCCAAAAGTTCAACCGATGCCAGCTGTTTACCTTTAATCTCGATTCTTACACCCTTAATCATTGTGCACTTTACAATGACTTGGCATCAATCAGGACATTTGGTGTCATTCTCCGTATAGCAGACCTTAACATTGTCTGACTTCTCAGCCCAGGAGTCTCAAGTGGAAGAATCAATCATCACTTGAATTGCATGTAAGGAACTTTTACTTTCATTCCTCCGTCTGCCAGATCAGCCTCTGCAATACTTATGAACCCGGTTTGCTGCAACTGGTTCGCTTAATCGGGCTGTCCATTTCATCATACCTAAGCAATGGCAATACGCTTTTCGTGTCTCGAACTCCTTCGCAATCCATGCATTATTGCAATCCCCGATCCGGAAACATTAGTGAAAGCAGAACTACCTCCCCTTCCTTATCCTATGGTACACCCTGACAAAACCCGGGAAAGCCGTCACATCTTTTGCCTTTTGATTGATCTCATGCCACACATGCGACATCGGTGGTTTAACAGAACGTATCATGCTCTGTGATGTTACGGTGATGGGAATCGATGGTGATCCATTCTAGGTAGGCTCTTCGTTTGAAGTCCTCGTAGGAATTATGGTTAAGGGTTGAGACGGGATGAATGAGGCAAGGATTCTCTTCTGCATCCTTCGTATGACGGTGTTCTTCTCGCAGCTTTTTCTCTTGCGCTGTCTCGGAACTCTTACGCTTGCTGGTTTTCTTCACTGTGTCGTCGATGGCCTGGCTGCAACTACAGTTGTGCACGCTATCGTAGCCTTCCTTAAGAGCTTCCCGGCCTCGGTTTGAAGCGCAATGAGTGCATGAGATGTCGAGGCTATCTTTCATAGCTGTTTTGGATTTGTGTCTCTTCAAAATCGTGTGTTCGGTTTTGGATGCTTCTGCAACATGTCAGGAGGCATGAATGACTGCGCAATGGAATAGTATTTACCCTTGAACGATGAGCGTCTCTGAGGACCTGGTGGTAGCTGTAGTGGAGACATTGAGGAAGAACGGGACAAAGTCTTGATTATGGTGGTCATTGCTAGTGAGTAGGATTGAACTTGCTAGTGAATAGGATTGGACTTGCTAGTAAGTGTGTAAGTATCTTGTCTTCCAAAGGAATACTTGAATTGATATAGCTTCGTCTTTCTCGGCTATGGACCAGATTTCGGCCAATCAGGTCCGGTGGTGCACTGCTCACGCCACTAAATATGCGATAGAAAATCCACTAGTGCGGTATTCTACCGTAATAATCGTAAGACGAGTCTCATGCCACCATGACAGGACTTGTTTGCCGTCTACGCGAATGCTGACTGGACCCTTAGGAGAAGATGACTGCCCTCTAGGACCTGGTCTTTACAACATCTTGCCGGTCCCCAAGTCAAGCTCGCAACATATCAGACAACGCCGGCAATGGCTCCCCAGTATTGCGTGAGATGAATGTTTTTGAGCGATTCACCAATCTATACCGCTCATATTACTCTTCGGAAGGGCCTTTAAGATGATACGTTGTCAGCCAAGCGCATCCTTTCACAGCCTTCGCATCGTGGTCTTGAAAGCAGAAAAAGCGTTGCTCCAGAGCGCCAACGATGAAAACTGCAGAAGGGCATCTACCTGCTAGCTTCTTGTATCGAAGCGAGCGTGAGAGGGTGTGTCCCTTTCTCGGCCCTGAGGATCCCTTTGACCGTTGTTAAAGAGTGTGCAATTGACTGGTTCTTTCGCCATCCGAATATTATTGGAGAAGTCCAGGATTTACTCGAGGTGAATCTCGATCCACAGGAGTCATGACTAAGAGGTAGCAACATCGATCGGCTATTACCTTTACGTAATAGCTTGGGGTCTCGCAGGGAGCATGCTTAGGGGGCATGCTTAGGGGGTGTGCTTAGTAGGTATGATTGGGGGCCATAGAAAGCTCCCCACCACTAGGTAAAGAGATTACCTGGTATATAGGCCATGATCTTCAAGTAGATTATAGAGGAACTCCCGTATATCAATTCCAACTGGTAATTTTAGCAGTGCTAAGATGTATCTTAGGAGGGAATATCCGGTGAAAAGGCTCAGTCATCTTATTTCTCGCTTTTATCGGCGAAGTCCGTGAGCAGGAATTGGCGACGCTTGGTGGTCCTGCCAATAAGACTACACCCGGGCGGAAGCCACCATTTTCCTGCGAGAGCAGCCGTTTCGACAATCCGCATTTTGACCATGTGCACGATAACACCCTAGGCGGACCTGCGTCCGGGTGACAGAATTTTGGGATATGGCTTCAAGCCACGGTAATGGTTCAACAGCTTACGGTCAAAGACGGATGGATGGCCCCGGTTGTATCCGTATTGCATCTCTCATTGGCGGCGATGAGAAAGCCAGGCCGCAAGCAAAGAACATGCAATCTCATGAAATGCTCAATGTACTTGATCACTTAACTATGCTCTCCAAGCGTCAAGTAACTTCCACATTTTCAATTACATATCAAGCGCATACAGCCTACACAAGTCATTGAATCGCACAATTTTATCCTACCGCAGGAGCGCCATAGCCTTCCACTGTCGATATGAATTCGGTGAGTCAGGCCCAGAAGATGGTATGTTAATAGAGGCTACACATCGTTCAAGCTTTCCTCTCTCATCCACCAGCGAACCCTCGCTAATTGGTTTCCCAGTCCTTGGGCCTTGGAGGCCCTTTAGAAGTAAAGGAAGGCCAAATAATCGTACCAACCGACGAAGCTCTGCAGTCAATGGACGAGATGAGCTCATATTATCCTGCTACCGATCAAAATGCGAATACGTTTCCGACAGATCTGTCCTGGGAAGACTGGCTATCGTCAGGATCAATGGCCGATCCTGGCTTCAATATGCCACAAGACTTGCCACTATCAGACAACTCTGCTTCCAGATGCCTAAGTTTCGACTCCAACGCTTTATCGGATCAATTGAGTTGTCAAGGGTGGCCTGGGAACTTCCCAGAAGATCCTCAATTCGATTTCGCATCCTGTCCTGAAAGAAAATTACAGCAAGGTATCGAGTTCTGCCCGCAAAGGACCCCACAACAAGACATCGAAACCTGTATCCCACAACTACCTCAATTGTCTCCCATCGAGATCCCACCATCCACCACGACCACTCCAAACGAGGAAAGTCCACCAGCAAAACTAAAGAACAGCCTTTCTCCCACCAAAAGAAAACACGGCTCGCGAATCAAGCTCGAAAACCCACCTAAAGTCCCCTCAACCAAAGACCTCAAACTCAAACCTATAGCATCCACTCGAACAGCCCACTCAGTAATCGAACACAACTACCGCCAAAACCTAAACCTCAAAATGGAACAACTCCGCCAAATCCTCTCCACCGTAGACGCGACAACAACCAAGCACGTAAGCAATGAAGAGAAAATAGAAGAAGACGATGATATTCCCTTCGGCCTCGAAGACAACAAAACCCTCTCCTCAACGTCCAAAACTCGAAAATCAGATATTCTACTCCACGCGTACGGCTATATAAAGCGCGCTGAACGCGAAAAGAAGCGTATGCTAGATGAAAACGCGTTTTTGAAAGGGAGAGTCGTGGCGCTGGAGAGGTTGGTGGGGTGTGAGGATTGTGGGTTGTTGAAAGAGATGAGTAGGCTGCAGATGAGCGGTGGTGGGATGATGAGGGATAGTGAGGCTTTTGTGAGTGCGAGGACTTGATGGGGCGGGGAGCGGATCTAGATCAGCCAAGTTTCTTGGGGGGTTTTTTAGCTTCCTTTCATATGAATGAGGGGGTTGTGGGTGCGATAATGATATGGATGGCCAGTGTATCATGAAAACGATTAGCCTGCTCCGTGCTCTTCTCCTATGCGTCTGTTGTAAAACAAATTCTTTCTCGAATCACCACCACCACCTCAAACCCCCCCCCCCCCCCGCGGGATCAAATCCAAAACCCACAATTCCCCCCATCTTTCCCACCAGCCTCGCTCCAAACACAAAAACCCATCCTCCATCCTCGCTCCTGCATCCTACACCAAAATCCCCTGCTCTCTTCATACCCATACCCACACCCACACCCCCGCTCACCCCCCCCAAAAAAACTACAAAGATTCTACCATTCCAAAAAATCGCTACTTTGCGGGAAGAACTTCTTTCCACACATCGAGATCATGCAGAGAGACAGAGACAGAGACAGAGAGAGAGAGAGAGAGAGAGAGAGAGAGAGAGAGAGAGAGAGGGAGGGAGATAGACACATGTGGGTTTGTGTAGGAGAGTTGATAGTTGTGAACTACGCACGATGATGGGGAAATGTGGTTGCGTGGAAGTAAAAGGATGTGGGAAGGAGGGAAGAGGGAAGAGGAAGCAGGAAGGAGGCGGATGTAGGTAGGCTTGATGAGATCAGTGTTACCGCGCTTGCTATTAGAGATAGATGTGAACTTTCTTGATGGATCTTTTTGGGGTGAACATATGTATCTAGATACATATATCTATAGTGAGAAGAAAAGAAGCGGGAAGCTAGTAAGTAGCATCTCTTATACCTTTCGCTGACGTACTCCTATTAAATGAGGTTATCTGTTTCTCCTTGCATAGATATGTGACACTATTACTCTTGTGTATTGATTATCTAGTTCCGTAGTCAAGAGTGTTTTAGTATGATGGCTGATGGTGCTGGTGGAATGGTGGAGTGGTGGGTTGGGGGGGAGGAGGGGAAAGGTGTGGGGTGGGTGGTAGGCAGCATGGTAGGGGATACAGTAGGGGATGTAATAGGAGACGAGAGAATGTTTCTTGGCGTGTAGTAATACGAGGGCCGTAGCTTTTTGGAATGAAAAATGCAGGGTGATGAAGATGCAGAAATGCAGAAATGCATGGATAGTAGTTGCTGTGGTGAGGTCTGAGAGGGGGGAAGCTTCGCGTTCTGGCTTAGTCATAACCTGCTCATACTTGCTCGTCTATCGGATACCGAAGTGAAGCTAGTAGCCCCGGTAGAAGTCCGATCTGCTATAAAGCCAGCTTATTATCCTCTTACACCGTCATCCAAGACATGCAGTATTCTCTTGAATTGACTTCTTCAAAATCGTTCAACCTAGCCTTCCAAATTTCTTCAGCAGCTCCTCTCCTTTCCTGTTATTTACTTTGGTCAGAGTCCTGGAGTCATTCGCAATGTTGTTGTGGAATGTCTTGTCGGGATATTGCTTCCGTAGACATTAAAAGATGGCATTGCAGTTGTATTGATGAGCGAAGACCAAGATGCGCTCGTCCTCTACTTCGGGATTCTATCAGCGCAGCAATCTGGAGTCGAGCAGTATCCTTCGCGTCTATCATTCATTGAGGGGCAATACTCTTGAGGGCCGCGATATGGCCATAACAAGCCTTTCTAACCAAGCCTCCACTCGATACTAGTTGCTGGGCCGAGAAGATCTGACCAAAATTCGAATTTGGCAGTAAGATGTTGAGAACGAAGCCAGGTTATTCCACCTCCATGAATGCCCACATCATCCGTTCTGCCTCGGTCTTGCTTGCGGCGTACACTGGCCAAACTCTAGTCTGTTCATAGGGTGGCGGCTTCCATGCTGCTTCAAGAGCCTCGATGTTCCTAGTTTCAGTGCTAATATTCAGCTCGACATTGAATCCTGGCAGTAAGATGGCTTCGGACGAAGATGTATAGACGATGCGTTTGATGAATGGCATTTTCGAGGCAGCGAATACCTCCCTCAAAGCTCCTGCAACCACAACTGGTATGACTTCAAGAGGGTCTGGGTCGAAGGTTACGATTGAGGCAACGTGTACGATCCCGGCGACAACTAACTGGCGAGTGCATGTCAGTTGAAAGTGATAGACCTTTGAAAGACGAAGGACCTTTGCAAGCCTTCTCAAAAGCTCTGGGTTCTGCCATGTCTTCCACCACCACAACCTCGGATTTTCCTCCACCGTACTTTGCGTTGAACGTGTCCTTCACCCAAGCTATCTTGGCGATGACTCTCGTGGTGCCACGGACGATGTAGCTGGCCTGAATGAGTTGATCTGCCAAATGGCTTGCAATGGACCCATTGACACCTGTGACGAGTATGATAGATCCAAGTGGATCACTGGAGGCCCGCCTTTCTAACCGGGAAGCATCATAGATGTGTAGATGCCTTCGCAACAGTATGAGGTGATGGTATACGACCAGACGATAACGACCTTAATAATCGTCATAGAGGTAGGTGCAGCAGGCTCAATGCACTTGAAGTTGCAGCAGTTCGGTTTCTTGCGTCGGTGGAGTATGACCCCTTTGAACAGGAGTAAGTACCCAGTCTAACCATTGCAGCTGTGCGGGGATAGCCTATGACCATGATGACTATATGTGTTTCTGATGCTTGTATAGAGAGTTAATTCCTGTATCTTTGATGAGGCAGGTTCCATCTTGAGGTCGACTGTCTTCCCCCGCATCGTGTTTGGGAGAGTGTATCGGACTTGGGAATGGGACAGACAAGCATAAATAATGGCGGTGCCTGGAGGTTTTGACAGGTTCGTCCATACTGTGTACAGGAACGTATAGTGGTATGGTAGAGTATGTCTGATATCATACACTCATCGATTCCATTGCAGCCAAGTTTAACATATACATAATCTAACCGGATATGGACTAGTTCTAGCTCCCTTCGTTAGAGAGCCGAGAACAACCGAGTCGAATCATCCTCGGCCGAGCTTTTCATAGCTCAAGCGTCCAGCTGTCAACTGTCACCCACACTTTGCTCTCCCAGGGGCCCGTACCTCCTTACGATATTCTCAGAGCAGCTAGCCTTCTAGCCTTATCGCTTGAAAAGTTGCCCCTCTCTTGCATCCACCTATTGCCCTGTGGGAGAGATCCCGCCCATGGTCCCGGCCCAAGGATAGGGCCGACTAAGGTAGCCCATGGGATAGGTTGTGCGTGGGAGCCTAACATGGCATCTGGTGGAGATTTGATATCGGCTCGGTAATGGATCAGCCGCTAATGGTGATATTAGTATGGGAATAACTAGGGAATGCCGCCATCTTGGTCTGCAGACAATAACTTCACCCACTCCTGGTGGAGAACGGGACTATCGAAAGTAACCCTCCACAGAAGTTGCGTATAATCCTGGAGTGATAGGGCAGAAGAGCGACGGCGTAAACCAGCTCCATCATTCTGTACGGTCTTTACTCACGCCCACAGTCATCGTTCCCTCTCGTAATGTTAGCGCAGCGCTTACTCATATTGAGTGGCTGAAGCTACAGAGAATTTTAGGCGACGCTTGGAACAAAAGACTTCCAACATTCTCCCAACGTTATTCCCGTCACGCGTGCAATTGATCAGACGACCCACTGGTATTCGGGCCTCTGGCTCCAAGGAAATGCGCACTCAACGTGGTTGGGGGTTTGTGGGTTGTCCTCCCTCCCGTCTCCAACTTTCGACTTTGCTGTGTTAGCGCCAGAACCCCAATCGAGATTCATGCACAGGAGCGGCGAGGGGCGCCTTAAGCGAGAAAGCTGGATATAATAGGCACAGAGATAAACGATGACATAACAATATGAGGAGTTGTCGCCGTCACAACAAAAACAACGTCATTCTTGCTGGACAAATGCTGGATACATGCTGAATCCTCGGCTGTACAATGCAAATATAGCAAAKTCCAGCAGCTGGCTGGGTCTCGGTTGTTGCTGACGTGATAGCATGGTGAACGGCTACAGCGAAGCTAGAAAACGTACCAGGTGAAGGTAATCGCTAGTTACCATTAGTCTCCACCACTTCATATTTCACCACGATGGTAGCCCCGACTAAGCTTTCCCCGCGTATGCATCGTTGTACATCAGCCGCCACTAGAAATCGTCTGTCAAACGTCCCGTGTTCCTACCCGTTCTTGGTATGGGTGACAACGATAGAATATCCAAAGATACGAGGTGGTGGCATGTAGCCATTCGTTGCAAGGTTTGATCCTTACCAGCTTTCATTTAACTTTACCCACTATTTTCACCGCCCCAAGGCCGATTGACCAGGTCGAATCCAGACCTCAGCCACAGAGACCTTCTCTCTACACCACCTACCAACCGCTCGGAGAGAATCTCTCGGATAGAAGCTCTGGGAGATAACCATTCGGAAGAGAGCTATTCGGATAGAACCCCTCGGAGATCTGGACTTCGACTAAACAGCAAACGGTGGGAATAGAAGAAGGATGAATCCTGGATAGTGGGAAACCCCGCTACTGAAGCTGTTCTATGACTAAGCTAGCCCTGCCAATCGCAGTCCTAATCCTGATTTAACAGCAAAACTTCTCTTAGGGGTACATTTCTTGGCAACTTTGGTCGCTGATAGTGGTCGGCATCCTACCGTAGGCTACAGCAGTTCGTGGAGCCAGTCGCAGGTACCTACACCGTATATCTCGCTCGCTCGCGTGGCTCAGCTTAAGCAGCACAGTCAGCAAGAACGAGGAGGCTATTTTTGCGCCTATTTTTCTACTCTCAGTCTGTCACTTGTGTAATTTCCTCACTTTTAAGTCCGTCAGACTATGGCCATTGTAGTTCTACGCCCTTCGTATTATCTTGAGACAACTCGCATGCACGACTCAGCCATTCCTTCCTCTTCGGTATTGCAATCTCGCACAATTCCGTTCCATACACACAACAACGTCGTCCGTACAATGTTACGATTGGCCGAATTTCTTTTCATGTCCCGTTCCTGCGTTCTCTAGATTGGCCATGCATATTCCATCACTAGCCGGAGCTTTACTTGGCGCTCGCAGATTGTATGACAGCCTGATTAGCATGATTGGATAGCCAGATCTCGAAGATGGCTGTCCCGAATTTTCGCGGGACATAACCAATACTGTTGGTGCTGACTGGCCGGCAACGGTCCAAATTCAAAAATGATGTGGTATTGATAGCCCTGGCTAGTGACACTATGATTATTGGAAACTAAACATGTATCTAAAGAAAACAGGGTGCTACGCGATTGGGTGGTACGCGATACGGCCGTTGAAGTGTTTGTGAATGGCCCCTCAGTGTTTTGGGCTGGTAACCACTTGTCTCGAAAATGGATATATAAAGGTCCTCGAGGCCTACTCTTCTGTCTACTTCATCAGGATCCTTCGCGGTTTAATGTTCAATCAATCCCAATATTTTCGAGATGTTGCTCGACGTTTATCTACTCTTAGCCTTGAGCTATGTCACGTGTATATATGCAGTTAACTTGAACTGGGCAGCCACATGGGTCTCAGCAAACCCTGACGGCGAGTTTGTCCGACCTGTGATTGGTATCAACGGTCAATTCCCTCCTCCAGCAATAAAAGCAACTGTGGGCGAACAAGTCACCCTGACCCTCACCAATCAGCTTGGGAATGAGACCACTGGAATGCACTTCCACGGTCTTTTCCAGAACGGAACCAATCCAAGTGACGGCCCAACTGGAACGACTCAGTGCCCAATCGGGCCTGGTGAATCAGTCACATATTCTTTTACTGCAAGCTCCCCCCTGGGCTTCCATTGCATGAATTGCCAAGGCTGACACACGGATAGGTCCAGCAGCCTGGTACTTACTGGTATCACTCCCACAACAGGGGCCAGTATCCTGATGGCTTTCGCGGACCACTTTTAGTCACCGATCCGGGGAACCCATATGCAAATAAAATTGACGGCGAGCTGGTTCTCACCGTGTCAGACTGGTATCACAAACAAGTCCCAGAACTTATCGGTCCTTTTCTATCCGTAACAGAAAATCCTGACGGCGCAGAACCATTTCCCGACGGGGCCATTCTCAATGATAATGCAACCACATCCTTCAATCTCAAACCCGGCAAAACTTACATGACCAGAATCATCAACATGTCCACATTCTCCTCCTTCTTTGTCAAGTTCGATCAGCACGAAATGACCATCATCGAAGTCGATGGCGTCTACACCGTAGAGTCCCAGCCAACGAACCTAGTATATCTCACCGCTGGCCAACGCATGAGCGTCTTGATAACCGCCAAGCAATCCACCAACCAAAACTATGCCTTCGTCGGAGCCATGGACCCCACCATGTTCGACTGCTTCCCAGACTGCACACTTCCTCTCAACGCAACTGGCTACCTCGTTTATAACTCCAACAAACCTCTCCCAGCTGAAGCCCCAACTTTCCCTTCCTACACCAGCGGCTTCATTGATGATTTCACCCTCGTCCCATACGACCACCAACCTCTCTTGACCGGCGTAACCCACCAAATAACCCTCAACGTCGAATCCGGCGTCTACTTCAACCAAAACCGGTAAACCCCCCCACTCCCCCCACATTTTCCCCCCCAAATAACGAACCCCAACCAATCCTAACACCTCCCTTCCACAGCTTCGCAATCAACAACAACACCTTCATCGAACCCCTCGTCCCCTCCCTCTACACCGCCCTCTCCACCTCCTCCTCCGCCACGAACCCCCTCATCTACGGCCAATACGCCAACGCCTTCGTCCTCAACCACATGGACGTCGTCGAAGTCGTCATCAACAACTACGACGACGGCGGCCACCCCATCCACATGCACGGCCACAATTTCCAAATGGTTCAACGCTCCCCCGCCTCTAATCCCTCCGCGGCGCCCTACAACAACCACCTCTCCAACCCCCCCGCTTTCCCAATACGCAGAGATGTCATGAAAGTGAATGGATTAGGCTACCTCGTGTATCGGTTTGTGGCGGATAATCCGGGGGTGTGGGCGTTTCATTGCCATATTGATTGGCATTTGTCTGCGGGGTTTTTCGCGACGTTTGTGGAGGCGCCGTTGGTGTTGCAGCAATCCGAAAAGGTTCCGCAGGATTTTTATAATGCGTGTAAGAAGCAGGGGTTGCCGTATCAAGGGAATGCGGCGGGGAATACGAGGAATTTTACGGATTTGAGGGGGGCGAATGATGTCCCGCCGGTTAATAATGTTGGGTATGTATTTCTCTGCGTGCTGTTGTTGTGTGTGTGTGTGTGTGTATGGGACTTGGCTAATGAGTGATGTACAGGCCGCTGATCACGTGAATCCGCCTGCGCGTGAGGGGCAGGGGGCTTCGGACATTTAATGAGGCTGAAAGCGACGTCGAAAACAATGATGACAATGAAGGAACGGGACCCATGCATATAATCCTTTCCTTGATGATCAATTAATGCGATGCGAGCGACGCACGGAGGGATGATATAAGGCGCACGCATATGATTCTTGTTCTTACTTTGTTTTTTGGAGATTTCCTACCTTATACCCCTACCCTCCAAATCAGCAGTTCCGCTTTTCTTCGGATGTTTTATACATAGTATTTTATCTAGATGCACATAATATAATCTGAATAGCCTGTTCACGAAGAGGGATCGAGATCAGTTTCATCCTCATGCCTCATCCCACAAAGACCAAAAACCAGAAACCAAAAACAAGATAAATATCCTGAGATCTGCAGAGCTGAAAGAATAGTTATCGTGACAGCTGACAGCGAACGTGTTTCATCCCATAGGATCATGATCAGCGTGCGGCGGAGCTTGCGAGCTGGGGCCACTGAGAGGTTAGGCGGGGGTGGGATCAGCGTCGGGGAAAACAGGAAAAGACAGCGGGACGGGATCGAGCGTAAGCTTAAGTGCGGCGGAGCACGTTGCTACCTCAGCTCACTTGGCTTGGCTTACGTAGCGGAGATTTCTCGTTTAGTATTTTGTTTTCGGGGTGAGTGATTGAGGTGGGGTTTGGGCGATGGATGGGGTATTTTAGTGAGGTAAGGCGGGGTAGGAGATCTTTCTTACTTATTACTAATTGCCAAGATATGATTGGATGAGGGGGCATATTCTGCTTTTTCTTGCGATAGCGATCCGGCGAGGCGGTTTGCTTGATTAGGTGAGTGCTTGTTACCTGATGAAGAAGTTTTCTCCTCGGAAAGCTTTTCTTTTTTTGAGGGATGGGATTGTGCTATTTGTGATGGGCGGTGCGAGATTACGAGCATGTGGTGGCTTAGCTAGGTTCCGGATATATCTGAGCGAGCGAGAGAGCGGCTGGTAGTAACCTTGGGCTGCATGGTTACCGAAAGACCGGAAAGGGTTGTTGTTGTGCTGGTAGGTGTATGTCGATGGAAATCCCTGAATTGGCATGATGACACGTTGTTGGTTCCGGGGGGATGGTTCGGAAATAATAGTGGGGGCGGAGTGGGAGGCTACATGTCAGCATTGCCAAGAGGTTGGCAGATGGAGGGCATGGTGTTGGAAGATCGATAGGATCGAGTGTAAAAAGCATGTTTTGCAAGGATTAGCGAGGGGTGGGGAGTGGTGTCATGAGATTCTGGAGTGTTGTACTGATATCTTGGAGTAGTGTCTTGACATATTGGGGTGATGTACTGACATCCGGAGTCGTGTACTGATATTTTGAGTTTCAGGATGTTATGGATGTGGGTCGGTTAGGTTCGGTTCGGCATAGATTGCTTGGAGGAGTGAGATGCATGAGCTGTCATGATGTTCGCGCCATGCTCATGCGCGGACGGGCTGTATACATTGAAGGCTGGGCGTTATGATATGGCTTACCCTCAGGATTGGGCTGTGAGCGTCATGGGAACCCCGTTGTGGGCTATGATTTGTAGTTCATATAAATCTGCCGAATATGCACTAAAGGTGCCAGCACATGTGCTATCTAGCCAATTGAAAGGCTGTGCATGTATGCCCTTGTTTTGTTTTCGTCCCATCTGTCGCCCGGAAATCTGACCAGAAAGCCCCATGCCCGTACTTTAATCGGTTTCGAGGGGTCTTTGAGGATTCGCAGGACCGGTAGGAGAGGAAGATTGGTATGCGTCAGGCTGAGAAGAGGTCCTCGCTTTGTTTGCATGTCCCTTGGTTCCAATAAAGTGTGCAAAGATCCTTGTAGTCTCTTGAGGGAATTGCAGGTTACAGGCTGGTGCCAAGAAAGCCCACAGGTCATAGTGGAAGTACAGACCGTCAAAAGCTACCAATTCCTTGCATAGGGATGCTTCGTGGCTTGTGTTCCGGAACTTGCATGATGGTCTGCCAAGACTTGGGAAATCGGCCGAGACTCGGGCAGGGCTATAACCCACCACGAATGATGCAGAGCAGCTCGGAGAATGCTGTAAAGTGAGTCAGTGACGTCCCAGCATCAGACACGGCTGCCCACGTCCTGATGGGAAGCCGATGGTGTGGCATTGTCGATGTCCATGTGAGCAAGTGCCCCGTTCCCGAATGACTGTCGTGTTCCTCGTTACAGACGTACTTCTGGATGGCTTGACGGGGAACCCGGCCCTTTGGCAGATCACCCTTCAGCTTTGACAACGCAACAGCCACCACTACGGGAATATCGGGCGTCTATCCCGTGGCAATGTCAATATTGGATTTTCTCGCGGTAGTCCCCTGCCGTATTCCCATTCCCTAGGTCATGTATAAGCTTAAGATCGCCGAGTATGTTCTGTAGAACCCACTCGACCATCGACAACTACGAGCTAAGCGTTTCTCTTATCGGCGCGGGCAGAGATAGTCTGATCAACGGATTCTGGTCCGTAGAGGAAGGTGAGATAAGCCCCAGAGGGCCAGCTGCCTTTCGCACTCGGCCATCCACCAGGATCTGGAACCTCGCAGCCCTTGCACTCAACTGCTGTGCCAAGCGCCAGACTGAAGCATCCTTCTTGCTCATCTTTCCTACGGATAGTAACGCGTCTGTCTTTCCTTCGCGATGCCGTCCTCGGTCTCGGTCGAGGGTCCACGAGGATTTCAGAAGCCTTTGGGTACGCGATGTATCCCCGTATCACAGCAAGCACACTTCTCTAGAGACGTCCTGGTTAATCGCATACCAATTGGGAACATCATCATTGCTGAAGTCACCTGATCCGTATTTGGGGCACGCAATCAAGGTCTTGGCCATGACCAGAGTGTCGATGCTCCCTCCTCTACCTCACTTCTCTCCTGCAAATTAGTCGGCTCGTCCTTTCGACTCTCATCGTGCAGCCCTTCTCCTTTTCTACATGGACGGCGTCTGCGATGGGATTCCAGCTTCATCCATTCTGCAATTTGCACAAATAGGGTCTGACTGAATATCTGACGCATGTGCACTGTCATGCTGGCGTGCACATTTATTGAGCAACAATGCCAATTGGTCCGCCATCTTGTCCACAAAGGTACCAGCAGCCGAGCTCATAACAGAGTCCACCTTAACCGGAAACTCCACAACCCTTGGTAAAAGCGACGCATGGCAAGTCGGCACTATGTTCATGTCGAAATCCCGAACATCAGCGCACTTTGTCGTGTAGTGCAACCAGAGCTCGAAGTATGGGCCTTCGCTACAGGTAGAAAATACTACAAGCGCCGCATAGCCAAAATACGTTGGAGAGGGTCTTTGGGCGAGATCGATAAGGTTGTGCTGTAAGTTCGTCATACAGCTTCCCGGGACGCTGGCTTGTTTCTGTGTCACGAAAATAGGCTTGCTTGTAGCGTAGGACTTCGCTTCAACGACCATAAAAGGAAATGTGAATGGAGGAGTATCCACAGCAGGGTTGGAACAAAGTGGTTTCTGCACTTGCAGATCCTTTAGAAATGTACTTGATACCCCTTTGGTAGCACCATGCTTCATCATTGCTGCAACGACAACATCATGATCAAGCCCAACAGTGATAGCCGGCCGGGGTGTCTTGACTTGCACAATGTCCGGCTCGGGGGAAGGTAGAAGACAAGCTTTCCCAATGAGGGCCTATGGATTTGGTTGCGAAGTGTGAGCTGCGTTGGTTTTTTGTTGTTCCTTAGACTGTTTGGGTTGGTTTGTTGTGCGAGTTTTGTAGGAAGCTTATATCAGAGGCCCAGTGTCACCGCCGGACATTGGGCTTGAGCCATGGATCCCAATCTAAATGATGTGAGTAGAATGAATCATGTGCTGACATGGGAGAGAAATGCAACACCGGTGTTCCTTGGAAACCCGAAATTTTTATTGCTCTCCATCGATAATAGAGCACGTTTGATCGGCGCCAAGAAATTGTCTAAGTGAAGAGCGCCAGACAAAACCTGTACAAGATCATCGCACAGATGCTTTGCTATGCGTTATAGTTTCCCTCTCCTTTCATCGGATATCTCTCGGCCGAAGATTTTATCAACATATAACCTCATCTCCTCGGAAAGAGGTTCGCGCGATACAGAAATGCCCACCTCACTGAGAATGCGCCAACGATAGGAGGCAGCGGCAAATGATGATATCTGTGAGACTTTTGTGCTTTCCATGATCGTCTCTGAGACGCTAGACTGGCGCGATGTGCTTCTCTTGTGATCCTCTCTGTCTTGAGATTCTATGCTGAGAGTACCCATGTCATATGGTAGCGTTGATCTTATGAGTATGTTGTGTGTTTGAAGGTTCGCTTCGCTCAGCGGTTGCCACGAATTCTTCGCTGAGGGGATGTCCTTCTCTGGTGCTAGAGGCTCGTCTGCAGAGCACTATGCTTGTTGCTGCCCGCTAGGCTGGAGGAGATCGGATTGGCGAGGTAGTGATGGGCTCTGGTAGGGATAGGCTGTACGGATTGGATGGTTGACGCGCCGATATAGTGCAGTGCTTGCAATCGAGCACTTCATCTAAGGGAAGTGTGCGTTTTGCTGTTTTCTAGACACCTAGAAGGTTTGTCTATATATACTATTAGCATGAGCAGCTAGCAAAGGTGAAGAGGTGCAGTACTTCGTGCAGTTTGCCGACGGCTAGCGGATGGCCTTCTAGAGAGAACAGAAAGGTCATCGATACTCAATTAATCGCCGATATGGCCAATGGATGGATGGCAGACCGTCCTTGCATAACATACCACGGGTCACCGTCGTACACTCAGTCTCTCATAAAGATGTTCCKTGAACGAAGGACCATGTACCGTTGAGGTACATGGCTACATGTGGCGAATGGAGACGCGGAGCCCGCGTCGTGCCGCTGTGCATATGTCTCATCACAGCACATTGCATACCATCTGACGCGTTGAGAGGCTCCAAGGTTGAAGGTCAATCCACTGTCGTTGCATGACTTCTTGGAGTGAAACAGGTCCTCAAGCCAATGGTGCTCCAATTCCGAATGCTCTCCGGATTGCAGCCACTGTTGGTATTCAGGTACATTACCTGGAAGTCGTTCTTTCTTGTTGCTCTTCATTCGACATGCCCAAGTCCAGGTGCCAAAAAACAGTGTTTATCTCCCATATCTCAGGCAGGTGCGTATCTTAGCAGGTCTCGAAGGGTCAACTGTAGGACCTTGTAGGGCTGAGACTTAGATGCCCCTAGAGCTGGTCCCCTAAGAAACAAGATTTGAGATAGGGCCTCGGGGACGAAGCCTATCACCTAGGTAGGTACCCTTCGGCAGGTAGCCAGCTTTTAGGGTAGTTTCATGCAGTTAATATCTCGATAAACCCTTCAGTTAGTGACCCCGGCGGGCTGTATATCGTTGGAGAAAACATTCCCAGCCGCCGTTTTATCTACTGCGCCACCGGTAGTTCTCTACCTGTTCGCAATTGCGTTTGCTTGCTAACTTTGTATCTTCCCAGTTTGTCCAGGCGGACTTATGGCATATTCTGCACTCACTATTGCATTGCCCCTTTTGATGGCGAGGAAAGCGCTACCGTTGTCGCCCGGGGTGCAGACTGCAACGAAAACCGGACCTTTCTCTTTCACCATCTTATGTTTACCGACCCTCAAGCCCACATCTCATACTCCAGTTTAGCACTCGTCTAGCGCTCATCGCTATTTGTGGATTTAGCATTCTACGTACAGGATAAGGTATACGAAGTAGCTCTGGGTCTCTGCATGTGGGATCTTACCACGGTATGCGCCAATACTGGAAGAGCATCGTCTTGACTTATCTCATCGCTGCTGAACGATCAGAGCTATTCTCGTAGGTACGTTGCAGCAAAGGACGCCTTTACATTTCAGAGAACTCCACTCCCATGAAAGCTAGCACTCCTGTGCTACAAGCTCGTGTTACGTTTGGCTTGGCCAACATGGCTCTCGTTTAATGCTTCCTACATTGTACGAGGCGTCCATCATGGGCTTACGCTGGCACACCGTATATTATGGGATAAGGCTGAGATGAATATAGTTACGTTATTGCCACTTTCTTTTTTTTGGATTTGTTTTCCTAGTATGACACGAAAAGCCATCATGTGTATACCCGTACGAGATGCGCAGCAAGAATTGCCGTATTCTTCAGCAATCGTTTCGGCGCAAGCTTACTACCACGATGAGCCTTTTCTAATTGCGCTTCACCGACTTGGCCCAGCAAGCCTACACGAGCCAAGCTGACTAGACCTAGGTCATGGCGGGACCTAGATAGTCCAGACCCTATAATGCTGAACACGTTCCCAGCCAAGATCCCACACCTCTCTGCTTACTACCTCTGTTTTGGCAGCTGCAAGGCGCAAACAAATAATAATTCCATTGTTCAACATGATCCCGTCTCATCATTTCATTATCCAATCATTCATCTATAGATAAGTGCGTGACCTCGACAATTCGGTCAATGATGAAGTTCAGCCTCAGCTCCGGGCTAAAAAAGCATCGCGATACGACGGGAGTGTGGGGTAACCCGCATTGGTGGCTGGTGGCGCTGGCTGAGTACTGCGCAGAGTAAGAATAGGAAGTACACATGACCGCCGGACTGCAAAGCGGTCAACAAGCTAACCTGCACTTGACTTCTTACGATCCTAGAGCTTACACATTGGGTCTGATTAGTATCCCAGCCCTGCACATTTGGTATGCATAGTAACCTAAAAGTACTATAGTAGCCCTGCACGGCATCACCGATTAATGGCATAATCAGCTTTCATCCTGCAGCCACAGCCAAGAGAGTTCGTAAGGCCTGCTGCCGTCACACCACCTGAGGTCGAAGTCGTGGCGAAGCGATATAAAAGAGAGCAGTTCCTCCTCCAGATTCTGTTGCTCAGTCACTGCTCGCCTCCTCATTTCGAAACTACTCTAGATCAATCATTCTCAGCCCGATCCTATCAATAATATCCATCGCCAATTCTACCGAAATGAAGACCATCACTGCCTCTATCATCTTCACCCTCCTCGCCGCCATTGCCCATACAGCTCCTGCTCCTGCCCCCGCTCCAGTTCCTCAATCCGAACCCTGCAACCCCAATGCCCATGGCCGCTCCTGCTCTGCCATCTTATACGGTGCTGCCGGTGTGAGCCAAGAAATCAGCCAAGAAATAAACCTCCAGGTCGATGCCATTGGTGAGTGTTTCTTTTCCACGCTGCTACAGACTCTCCCATCCCCCCCTTCATCCCTCCCTCCATCTCTCCCAAGAGGTCTTTCTGCAACAAATCCCACACCATTCTTTCTACAAACCTTCCACCACATCAACTCTTTACCCAAAAACACCAAGAAAACCTGACTCACCTCCCTACCACCTAGACGTCCCCTTCTCCGTTTCCACCATCTACAACCCCGATAACGGCCAATACGAATACTGGACTTTCTACGGCGTCGACGGCAGCGTTACCCAAGTAGCCCCT
The DNA here is from genome assembly GCA_000444155.1 of Cladonia macilenta KoLRI003786. Lineage (NCBI taxonomy): Eukaryota > Fungi > Ascomycota > Lecanoromycetes > Lecanorales > Cladoniaceae > Cladonia > Cladonia macilenta. Next base: position 165,521 of record KE598574.1, on the reverse strand, counting down.
GGGGAGACTACCGCTGTGGGACCACCCCAGGTGCAGACGAGTGCGTATTGCAATATCCAGTGCCCGGCATAGTAGGCCGCGCAAGATGGGTGGGCGTGTGCGTGAGAGTGGAGAGTGAGGGTGGGAGTGGGATGGGAAGGTGGTGGGGAGGATGGGGTGCAACTTTATGAATTCAACACGAGGTTATTGAGTAACGAACTAGCAAAACATGTAACGAGTCCTAAGCATGATGGAAACGGAAAAGGTTGGATTTGGGGGGATATATATTATTGGAAAACTACCATACTAGCTGACGCTAATTTATCAATGTAATGTAACATCTAATTCAATCTGTGGCTTCATGTATACAAATCTCTATACGTGTTACAAATCACTCGCCTACTCAAACATAAAACCCCCCCCCCTACCATCTATTCATCGATGATCTTACGCTTACCAGCCGCCAACCATCCAATCATTCCACCATCCCCCTTCCCTACCCCCACTTCTCTCATACATAACCTCTTTCTCCCTCCACTACCCTCTCTTACCCCATCCCATCTCACCTTGCTACATTCATATTTCAATCCTCAACCAACGCTAACCACATCATCAGTAATAAAAACTTATACCCCCGCTTGTATATACCTCGGTAGCGATGCTCGTTTTGATGTGTATCTATTGGTTATTTGGGATTACCGTAGTGTTGAACCAATTTTAAAGGCAAAGTGGGAAAGAGACAGCAGGAGGAGGCGAGGGAGAGGGGGCGTTGGGCACTGGAGGAGGACGTCGGGTGGATGTAGGGGGCGTTTGGGATAGACGGGGAAAGGACATCGTTGATGTTGATTGATATTGTCGATAATGGTAATACTTGGGCTGAGGATGGGCAGGAGAAGGGAGTAGGTAGTCTCATGATGCTAGTGGAGGTTTGGGTGCGGCGTTGGGATTGATCTTGGTAGGTACCCTCACCACTTATCCAAGAGGTGAGATTGCTACGATGTTTGAAGTGAAAGGGAAAAATAGCTCAAATAGGTATAGTGGCTGGTCGTTGTGTTATGATGACTCGAATTGCCGAGGGTTACCCATCAGTCAATATCAGATTGTTATCGGGGTAATAAGGGAGTGGCGAATGGGTTGACACTGATGGATGGTGGCGGTGGCGGAACGATGTGGGAGGTCGGATGATGGATGGAGGATGGAAAGGTACAAAGGTGGTAGGTAGGGACTTTGCATTCATATGCGTTAGTTGAGTTTCTCACCATGTCTTTTCTCTGGGGTATTGGTGATGATGACTTGCATTGCTCTATCAGATGCAAATGGAAAGTTGTTTTTTTAGCATGAGGGTTGCTGGCATTTTGCTAGATCTTTCCGGGGTAGGTCTGGGGAGTGTGGTAGAAAGGGAATGGGGTTGCTGGTATGAAAGCTAGGAGGGAAAGGTGGTATGCCAGCTTGAGCTTGGGGATTGTATATGTTGAAAGGCATGAATTAAGTTGTCGACTAAGCGAATGTAGTCACGACTGTAAGCTTTGGTGAGATATGTCGTAGTTAGGGAGGATTTTGGAACTGAGAGAGAAGTCGCACCGAAGATAGTCCATGAATGATCGAAGACGAAGTGTTGAGGCACTAAGTAATACCTGCTAAGATCATTTTTGCATCAGTCCTACGGCAACAAGGCTTTCAGGGAGCAGTGTCGGCATTAGGGGGAAATCATGTTGATATTTGAAAGTGCATTAGCGGCTGGTATATTTAGCATAGCCGTTTTCGTGGCGGAGGTTTAGTCACCTAATTGCAAAATGGGCATTTGAAGGTCGAGTGGTTCGTGGTGCTGTGTGCGGGGTCTGGGTGGAGAGCGTGTCAGAACCTTTTTGTGTGGGAACAGGAGTATGATGCGCTGCGACGGACGAGGAAGTCTAAGGGTTTTGTTTTTGGTGAGTACCAGCGCGTAGTCCTGTGTTATTCTATGGAATGTTGCCAATGTCCGATTCTTGGCTCATCTCATATTAGCAACGCTCAGCATCTTCATCCGTTTGTTTACCATGTTGCGAAATTTTCCCGAGGCTTCCATGGTAAGCTTGCTAATCTGCAAAAAATAAGCATGGTTTGAACGAGTGTTTTAATTGATATCTCGTGCGTCCGTCTCACGCTGTTGCATCTGGGCTCCCCTAGAGACATCATAAAGATTCGGAACTCGGGAAGAGAGGTGGCCGGAGCCTGCATCTACTTGAGAAGGAAGTCGAAGTGACTGACGAGGTTGTGTGAGACATGAAGATGAACACGATGAATAAGACGCAGTGCTCGGCATACAGGACGAGTGGTGGATCCAGAGGTGTTGTCCGCTGTTCTTATCACGCCAGGACATCTTTAACAGCGGCCGGCAGCCACTCGAATCATGAGCTCACAAACATGAGATTCTGCTCTTGTTCCCACAGTATTTCTCTTAAACGGCCCTTTTCTTTCTCACCACTAAAGATCATCTCGATTGAGCGCTCACAGAGTCTGACAAGGTCTATGGCTTTCAGATCAAAACTCTTTGCCACGAGCAGGTACTCATTGCTCAAAAGGCTGCCGAAAATACCCACATCATCTGTCTAAAACGCTGTGTTAGCTTGCTTTGTATGGGGAGGAGATGATCACTGACACATAGGGCGATAGGGCAAGAGGTATCTTCCCAGGTCCCAAAGTGATGATCCTCAACTCCACCTTCGATCATCTGAGCCTGCACATTGCACGAGACACACAGTTCAACCCCAATGCCCCTGCCTATGATTTGTTCCTTTATGAATTCAGGGACGTGGATCACATGGCCCAGTCTATCTGGACGATACGATAGTAGCGTATTCAGCTCCAACTCCAACCCCTGACGAGATATCTCAGCAAAATGCAATGCAATTTTCAAGTCATGCCATTCAGCCTTTCTAAAAGCTTCCCTGAGTGTTGACACGTCTCCTTTGCTTGGATCTCCACAGAGGTCCACGCCAACGACGCCTCTTGAGCGGTACTTGATTGCCAGATCTACGGTCTCCAAAGCTTGCGCAGCAGTGTTGCGCCGGTCGATAGACAGAATCAGATACGTAGGCATAGCAGCTCGGTCTGCAAAGTTTCTTATACAGTCAAGGATACTCGCTACATACTCATCCTTTGATATGCTGGCGGAGGAGCGTGGTGTGGTTCTTAATTCAAGGTAGACCACACCATCATCTTTGAAGTCTTGTAGGACAGCATTGGTGGAGTAGAGGATGCTGGCGGGTGTTGAGCAAAGCTTGTAGATGTACTGGGAGAAGATAGGGAAGAAAGTTACTATGTTCAATGTCTGGTCTTTCGAAAGCACTTTGAGGGGATCCTCTAGCGCGAGGTCCGGTTCTGATAGCTTTCGTTGCGTCCAGATCTCATGGAGGCATTGTGGTGTGATGCTGCCAGTAAGATGAGCGTGGAGCTCGATCTTTGGAAGTCTCTTCGTGAACTCAGCATCCACATCCATGTTCAGCTGCTACCCATGAAGAGAGCAAGCTGTAGTAAGCTTTGATCCGATTGATCCGTCGCCAGAGCAACGCGAAGATGCGGCAAGCAGAACCGAGGGTGCTTAGTAAGCTGTCAATTGTACTGATCCATCGCGTCGCGTGCTCTCTTCGGTTCTTTTGACCCTTCCTTTACGATGGAAATCGATGACCATTCAAAAACATGGTGCACTGTATCTTCGCCCTCTCTAGTGTGATGGGCCGTCTGAGCGGCTCATCCGAAGACTCTTTGTGCCGGTGTCAGCGTGACGACCCCTCGTCACAGGCTGGCTGTAACCTCGATCAGTCTCAGAGACGGATGCTCAGGACTAATCACATCAGCTACTCTGATACCACAGACTTTAGTAGGGGCTCTGTTCGTTTGCAGATATATCCTGCTCACCTATACACCATGACTTCGCATTTATGAGCTCCACTCGTTCCTGCCAGCACGGTGGTTTTCTTTACATGGGTTTCACATTGCATTTGGATTGCCCCCTTCCTTAGTTGCCTTGAATTCTTATGGCAAGGCCAGGATCCGAATATGGCTATTCGGCATCGCTTGAATATCACCCTCATGAACATCAAACAAGCCTAAATACTCGGTCAAGACACATTCCAAGAGAAGGGCGCACCTATTCAACCCGCTAATGTTGGTGCGTCATGCTACTAAATAGCCTAACCTTACAAGATATGAGAAGACTTGCTCCCGCTCATTCGCCCCGAGTTACCCTTCTTTACTGATTAATCTGGTGGTAAGGCCGATGAATTTACCGGCAAGGCAAACCTGGCAACAGCTAACACTCAATGTGCGCAAGCCCCGTGCAGGGTTACAATGAAAGATTGTGACCCGTCTCATCCTGTGATTCAAGGATCGTGCAGGGTTGCGAATCCTTCTGCGTGATACACTGACGGATATCCAGATACGGAAGCCAAGCTTGCGCCAACGGCGGGCTTGGGCCACCAATGACCACGCTGATAACTTCGGGGAAACAATCCGTCTCTCCTAATTACAGGTTCGATTGGCTGATCTCCGCCCGGGGCTATGTTCGCGCGCGCTACTCTAGATCAGTGTTTCATGGCTGTCACATTCGTGCATCTCTGCGGCACAGCTGCGGCCTACGGTTTTGGCCCCCTCCACATTCACGTGGGAACTATTCATGGACATTTCCGTTAACGATTGAAGAGGGTAATTGTGACCCTACCACCAAGTGGACATTGCATAGTAATGTTATAGCCTCCCCTGAACATGTATCACCTTCCATGTCAGAGATTGTCAAAGAGTTTCAGCACAAATACTGGGTAACAAGGATCCAGACGATTCGTTCAAGCTTGAAATGCTTCGAACAGGGGCACAGCATAAGCCTCTCCAGCTGCCCTTGGACCCCGCTCGGCTGAGCAAAGCAGGATGCTGGTCTCGGCGTACTACTGGGACCTAGGCTCGAAATAAGCTGTTGCTTTTTCAATCGATATTTATTATCATGCTTTCCACCAAGATTCTAGAAACAATCTACTTCGCCTTATAAGTACTAAATCTATTTGATGACAAGAACCACAATGATCAACGAAGCGGTGACTTCTAATCTAGAGAGCTGTACCAAAGATAAGGATGATCTGGGCAATGGGAATGACTCTGAAGAAACCAGTGTCAATCTCGCTCCTTGTCCGTCGATTGAGAGAACACCAACTCCCAAGATTGTGCGCTTCCCTATTGATGAGGATGCGACGCCTGTCTCATTTTCCTTCTCCTTCCCGTCCCAAGCTAGCGATATCACTGAAGATGCAAACCGGAGTTCTATACCCAGTCCCTCGGTCGAGGTATCCTTTGTAGCGGATGAGAAGATTATTGTTGGAAGACATCGATCCCTCGAAGACGGAATTGCTGAACTCGCAACCAACGATTCGGAGGCACGTGGCTCCTCAGATCATCTGCTGTCACCAGACATCCCGGCCTCAGGCCTGGAATTAGCAGATCCCATTACTGTGAGGGATCTACCCAATGCTACACCCAGGCCAACACCTTCGCCCGAGCCCAAGAGCAATTCAAACTTAGGAAATCCAATCCACGCGACCAGCGCAGAAGCTCTTTCTAGTTCGATAACGACTGGGAATCTTGATTCCGAAGGGTTGATTCCAAGCCTAGAAGAGCTGGATCTCGGCGAAGACTTCCTACCCTACAACGTCGAAGCCGAGCCTTTGCCACCAGGGCCGTTCGCAGATCGAGACTATCAAAATGCTGTAAAGGCGGGCAAGAATCTTGCAGGGACCGTCGCAGCTTGGCTTGCTATATGTAAAACAGCCTCTCAAAAGAGCACTCAACTATACAAGATTCAAAAAAGGGCCGAGGAGTTGAAAATATTTGACAGCCCGGCAACCCGGACAATTGGGTTGATAGGGGACTCTGCAGCTGGTGAATTCCAACCTTCTTTGCGACGGCTTGCATCTGACTGACCAATCTGTGGAGGCAAAAGTAGTCTCATCAATTCCCTACTTCATCTACCAGATCTTGCACACAAGGTAAGACGCTTGGTATCAATCCTCCATCAGCGGTCGGCTAATGATGGCAGGGCGATCATGGTTCAGCGGTCACATCTTTTGTCACTGAGTATAGGAAACGTACGCATGAGCATCCAGAGCCCTTCACAATCGAAGCGGAATACGCAACTGAAGAAGAGATTAAAGAACAAATCCATGAGCTCTTGTATAGCTATCGGCGACTCTATATGCCGGGTCTAGTGACTAATTCCGATGATGATTTCCAAGCCATCGAGCGGGAATCGGAAATTGCCATGTTGACTTTGCAGAGTATCTTCCCAGATCGGGGCGAAACGAAGCCAGAATACCTTCGGGGCGAATGGGGCGGCACCCCCAACCTCACAGGTGAAGAGATTGAAGCCAGACTACAAAGCCTTGCTGAGGGTTTAAGCTGGCCTGAAGGAGCAGCAAATGGTAAATGGTCATCTACAGCCACTGATGCCACGGAATGCCACGAAAAAGTAGCGAGGTTCATGGGGGATGGGCTCTGGCCTCTTACGAATGTTGTTCGGTACGCTCATGCTGCCCTTGCCCGACAAGCTACAGGACATTCTTTACTGACTTTCGCCAACTTGGCAGCATTTATCTAAGCGCGCAGGTGTTGAAGACAGGTATTATACTTGCAGATCTACCAGGTTCAAATCCTTCTGCCATTGGCTTAGTCCACCTCCTGACTATAGACTAGGTTACCGCGATATAAATCTTGCGCGAGTCCGAAGGACAGAGCAGTATCTCATCCATTGCGACGAAGTGTTCGTGGTTGCGAACATCAACCGAGTCGTGACGAATCCAAGCGTCAAGGACTTTTTACGAAGTAGCCTCAGCCCGAACCTCAAAATCGCTAGAAGTGTATCGATAATCTGTACCCATGCTGATGTAGGCCATCTCATATCAAATCTTGTTTCGTATGCTAGAAAAGCCTTTAGGATATCAATCTCAAAGACGCCGCAAAGGTCTACTCGGCTGTGACCAAATCGCCCGTAACCCAAGCAGCTAAAAGGGCCAAGGAATCGGCCGGGAGAGCGCGTGGGAGGAATCAGAATAAGGAGCGAGCTGACACCAAGTACAAACCCTTACACAAAACAAAACAAGGAAAGAACTAAACTTGACAGGTATAAATATATATATGTATCGGCGAGGAACGCGGAGATCAAGAAAGCCCTCCTTGCAAAGTACGCTTCGGACTCCGGCAAAGCGAATCTTAATGTCTTCTGCATTGGTAACAATGACTATGATATGGAAGGTGACCTCAGAATGGATGCAGAAGCCCGGGACATAGCCATCAAAGGCAGCGGAATTCCCGAGCTCCGGCGTCACTGTCACACTATCGTTGCAAGAGCCCAATTCAGAGCTTCTAACCATTTTCTTAATGTGGGAATACCAGATCTTATTCAATCTCTCGAAGTGTGGGTGGAATCGGCAAAGCAGGATTCTGGTTACTCAGTCCCACCAAATCGCGTTTCCCAGCTCCAGAATGTACGTTGGTCAAATGTACACCTTCAACCCCTCCACTAAACATATTAGGCACTTATAGCGAAAGTCGAGAGTATCTCTGAGGCTCTTCGTGACAGGACCAGGACCGAGATACTGCAGTTCTGGGGTACAGGCAAATCCATGAAGCTATATCAATCTGTTACTCGGGCACTGACTGCATCCAGGGCAAAAGGAGAAAATTTTCAGTCAGAAAGCAATTGAAGCTAGCGAGGAATGGGAATTGGTATGCTCAGTGCCCTAGGTCAAACATCTGTCATACTGATCGATTGCCCATAGTGGCACCATAGTGAGCATTCATACTCCCATCACAGCGAATTCACGTGAACCTGACATTGATCTTCAGTGTCATACAAGGCTTGGGTTAGAAATAACGGCACATATCAAACTCAAGCCCAACCTTTCCGCCGGTGGAATGACGAAATCTTAAGGAAAGCAAATTCTATCATGGAAGATCGATGGGCGCAGCTCTTCGTATACTTCGACAAGCAGATAGACGAAGCTCGGGAATTGATTAAACAGGAACTCATCATATTACATGATCAACTCTGCGGTGTGTATTGTTCCAAGATCGGTCTTTTGCTGTTCCAGGTTGCTGAAGTGAGTCTAAGATCTTCAAATTCCTCGGACTTTGCTCGTGACTCTCAAACTAAAGGAGCGCGAACTCATGTATCTACTGCAAGAGGAAATGTCTAGACTGCGCCAGAATCTTAGGCATGTTTCCGGACCCTCAAAGTTCCTTGCAACCGGTAAACTGACAATTACATAGGACGCTAGAACACAATGCCACAGGTGATCATTTGAGCTCCTTTATCCTCACCACTATGGTTCCAACATATCGAGAATGCGCCTCGGAATGCGGACCTGGTATGAAAGCGCGCATGCACGATATCATGGCACGAAAAATGGAAGGCGGTTCTGTATTCCGATTCATGCACGATAAGATGGACATGAGCATGAACAGCATGCTTGACGATATGGAAGACAACCTCAACAACCATATCATCGAGATGTGCGCAGACTTGGGCCGGCAGGTCGAAACTGCCAGGGGAACCGAGGCGGAGGAGGCCAGAAGAAGTTATCCGCAAGACCTTGAGACGGTGAGGAAAACTTTGATGTTTGGGAGGAAAACCCAGTCAGAGCTACCGCAGCTGGCTTCCGTTGGTGTGGCTGCGGCTCGGAATTTGAATTATATCCCCTGAGATTACTCAGCTTTCGTGGGTTGAAAATAGTCATTGTCAAGGAGGGAAGGTAGGGACTTGAACGGGCCGAGAGCGGGAATACACAAAGAGGTTGGCAAACCCTGTCGCCCATCTGGTCACAGTCTCCGTATTTGTGTTCTCTAATTTAGCAGCTTGAAATTATATTCTGAAACTGTACAATCGTAAGGACAAAAATCAGAAATGAGAATGAAATATGGCGCAGCTATAAGGACGGAGTGACATCTTACAGCCTGGTTCTAACCAACCCTTCACGTTTGATTCATAATCCAGAGGTCCTTTTCCTGGGGTCTGCACTAGATCCCTTGAATCCCAACTGCTCGGACGGACTCTATGAAAACAGATGCGCTGTTGGGTTCCCTACAGCGATCAGAGAATCTAGAAACCGGAATTTTGTTGGAACGAAATCATTGGCGGGAACTTATCTGCACTGTCCTCATAGGAAAGACTAACCTATCTAGAACTCATACTTCCTACCATCTTATTCTTTGAAGCAGGCGGGATCATGGTGCAGTCCCCAACAGTGTTGCATTCTCCATCTCCCGACCGCCTGCACAATTACCTCCACCACTCTCTCTGGAACACTGATCATGGGCATGTGGCCCGCTTTGCACTTCTCAATCTTGCTTCCCGCAATCTCGGCCATCTGGAGCTGCACAGGCGAAGGAAGACATCTATCATTCTCGCAGACAAGGTACACGCTCGGCACATGTTCCCAACCGCAATAGCTGACTGATCCATCCCATCCGGCTGCTGGTTGTGGTTGTAGCTTCTCGATCCATGGCTGAGCGTCCGCGTGATCGAGATCGTTGAATAAGATGGATTCGGGCGAGGGGCAGGTCAGTGCACCGCCCTGGTATTTGTATTAGTCAGGTTTGCGGATGTTGCGAGTTCTTAAGACACCGTAACAGATGTAGATGATAATGGTCTGGTGCCGTATAAAAGATATCCACAGTAGACATGTCTGGAAGGAGCACAGGAGACACTGTAGACATGTGTCGAGGGAGCGCAAGGGACAACACACATCAACCTTAAAGATTGCCGGAGCCTTATGCTCAACCCCGGCCGGTAAGATTCCAGCAGCGATAAAGACAATCATGGCCACCCCTCCACTAAGGCCTGTATCCTGTCTCGTTTTGGTGTCTAAGTCCTGTATAGCGGTCGAGCCCAGAAACCCGCCAGCTGAGTGAGCAACGAGCAGCACATCCTGATCCTTGTTGACGATCTTAGCAATCTTGGAATGAATAGCGGCGATGTCGTCGCTCATGCTTGGATTACCAGGAGAGGTGGTACCAGTGCTGGGCAAAAATGCTATGTCTGTGGGATACCCTTGAGACTGGAGGATGGAGATGACTTTGGCAAAGGGAGCGCCGCCTTCCCAGAAGCCGGGTACGAAGACAATAGTTGGAGGCATTAGATGAGGTATGTAGGGTTCCTGTCCGATTGTTGATTTGAGTAAGATATGATGTGGGTAAGACACTGGCTAGTCGGAGGAATCAAGTTGCAGAGATCTCCTTAACAAGATGCGTTGAGGACTGAGTTGTATATGTTAATGAATAGATATTTCTACACAGCAATTAGCCTCATCCGGCGGCGGAGGAGCATTGGGGTTCGCCCCCTTTCTCTTGCGTCGACATTTCCCTTCTGCCAATCGATCGCGGGCTGTCATCTATATCTATGAATTCAATAGCAAGTATGGGGCTGATCGTACAAATTTTAGAGCCTTTCTACAGGAGACAGCAGTCGAACATAGCAGGCATCTTCGAAGGGCAGTAGAAGGCAGAGGGTATGACCGACATCTGTTGGCGCTAAAATGGGTATTGAGAGCAGAATCGTTGCGAGAGGAATGAAAGTGGTGCGCGTAGGTACGGAGCCGTCGTATATAGGTCAAAGGTGAGTCAGTTCATGAAGAGCACTCACCATTCTGACTGGAGACGCAATATTGGAGAATTGTCCTTCTTGCAATCTAAAGGATATGAATAACTGTGAGTTGCAAGTTGTTCGCACTCAGCCTCTTTGTGTACCAGTTCTGCTAACGATCCTAGATCGTGCCGCTACCAAGCTCTCAAATCAAGTTCAGGCTTGTGCCGCCTTCACGATGATCTCCACCACCTTCTCGGGCATGCTAATCATAGGCATATGTCCAGCAGCACATTTCTCAACTTGGCTACCAGCTATCTTAGCCCTTGATAATTGCAAGGCGGGCGGGGTGCATTCATCTCCTTCGCACACCAGATACACACTTGATATCTCCCTCCAGCCACAGTAGTTGACCATACCCTGCCAACCATGAGCAGGTTGTCGCTGCAACTTGTACGCCCAAGCTTTGGCTATATCTTCTTCCAGGTCATTGAACAAGATCTTTTCCGGTAACCGACAACGCAGTGCACCAGGTTCCTATCGTGAGATTAGCCCTGATGTCTTCTTTGCGTCTCTTCTTGACAAGAATTGCTCGAAAGCGATGGGCTCGGATCTTACAGCGTCATAGCACATAGTACATGGAGTGGTTTGTGGAGAGTAGTCGTATCCCTCCGGCCACATAGTTGCTGCCACGAAAACGATCTTGCTCACTCCACCCTCAAGTTTCTTTCCATGCCGGGTTTCGAGGCTCAGTCCCTTGATTGCGGCTGAGCCTAAGGTTCCTCCCTCTGCATGGAGGACAAGCACCACTTGTTGACCTTTATTGACAATATTGGCGACAGTAGAGTGAATGGCAGCGATATCGTCTTTCATGCTTGGATTCCCTGGCGATACGGTGTCCGTGCTAGGTAGTGTGGCTATTTCCGTCGGATAACCTTGTGCTTGCAAGAGTGAGGCTACGTCCGAGAACGGAGCGGAACCCTCCCAAAACCCTGGAACAAAGAGTATAGTAGGAGCCATCTCGGATGAGATACCAGTTAAGTTTTCCGTAGTTGTTCTGTACCTATGTTGGCCGTAAGAAGTTGGGTTGAGAACGTGAGAAGAATGTAAAATGGAAACTCAGCGCAGCTCCAGGCGGAACCTAGGGTCAAGTACGTGAAAGAATCCGAGTGAGCCGCTCCTAGTGAGGGGTCAGTCCCAATCGGAAGTGGCCCTGCACCTGTTCAGCATCACACAGCTCGCTATTAATAGCATGAATTCATAATGTAACCTAAAGGTTAGGGTAGGGTTTCCCATTAATGACGCACCTTTCGCCACAGACACGTTGTGGTCTGGACAGTAACCCGAGGCTGCCTATTTGAATGGACGGTCCATAGGCAAAGATTGCTCAACTCGACAGGTGTATCTTTTTGCCACCTGGAAGAAGCTTTTTAAGCTATTCGGTATCTGTTACCGCCCTTGGTACTCTTGCCATCAATATCATCACCATGAATATCACCCCCATCTATATCACTGGGATCATTATCACCACGATCAACACTGCCATCCTTAGAGACTGACGATATTGATTTGCGAAAGCGGCAATGGGTTAGAGTAGCAACAGATATAGCGATGATATAGATAAAAGGCTGCCTCCATAGTCAACAGTTCTCTGGACATAGGATTAGTGTAGCTACCAACAGAATTATCATTCAGTGAATAGACGGAAGGTTGGCCGATAGCCAGACAATTAGCAAACATGTGAGGTCCATTTGGAAATGGACAAGAATTCTTGGCTGGACCATAACAGATGGGACTTTGACGAAAAGGTGTGAAAGCTGGACGAATTCTAGACGAGAAAGATATTGTTCAATGGCAACGGACATGTCTAGATGATTGATATTAGACTACCACGTACGAGTGCCAAGTTATGGGACTTTAGATTGGTGGGATAACCTTCGAACGTAGGATGTCTGAATGGCCGGTAATGGTCATGAAATAAGCAAAGACTCACCTTTCCGCAATTAAGATCGTTTTAAAGGTGATCAAGATCTTGAAGATAAGGGCGACGTCAAACCAACCAACGTAGATGTATAGATTGGCGCTCATGCTGGTTATTAAGTGGTCATCCATGCATCAAGCGTAGCAGAGTGTTGTATCCAAAGGTTCTGAATTGTGTTGATTAGCGCTGATTGATTAGGGGCCGAGCCTTAGCTTCCTGAGCGCTACAAGCCCTGTAGGGCTGATGCCTATAGCCCCCCAAGACTAGTCCCCAAAGGAAAAAAGTTTTGCGCTAAAGGAACTTGACTGCGGGGGCTAATCCTGTCACCCGGGTAACAACATTTAGGGTGTCTCCAAGGGCGAGTCTTTTTGTAAGACACTCCACAATGCTACCACCTCCTAGCATCCATCTCATCGTCTTAGCCATTCATATCTGTCATGCATTCCTTTCTGGCTTATCTCAATGCTTTGTGATCTATCAACCCGCTATCTTTCTCTTGCTTGGCTGGCCTTTGCATGACGAGCACGCTCGTGAACCGGCCTGAAGAAGCACTGCCGTATAAGCGTCGCATCGAGTCCTCCGCTTCCCGCGGAAAACCTCTGCAGACAACTTTTCCGGGTGTCCACTGCCCGGTTTATGCCATGGATTCATCTTCAGTTTAGGTACCGGAGACAGTCATTTGAGATCTCTATCCTTATTTTGCCCAAAGATCCCTATCGTAGGAGAAGGATCAGGCGATGACCGCGAGTTTCTGTCCAATCTATCTTTCAAAAGCAATATAACTCGAATTATCGTCTCCGCTACCAACCAGACTTGCATTTAGATGGGCAGGAACGACAGAGTTTTCGTTTGGCTGGCTATTGCCTACTGTGCTTGTGTTCATTCCAGTCAACCGTGGCCTAGGATGCCCAAGAGAATATGTGAGAAAAATCCGATCCCCGAAGTTTTCCACGAGCTGTCCACCGTCCACATTCACCTCTCTACCAACACAATGAGAATCGATGTCAATGATAGCAGAGTAAATAATACTGCGAGCGACTTTGACAGTCTCAGTGGGACTGAAAAAATCCATTTTGAAGAGACAACCATTTCTCTCCAGCTCCAGGGGACAGTGGATGTAGTAGGGCCAAGGTGGCATGCTGTGGGTCAGGTATAGATAGTGGAATGGCCAATGGTCTATTATGTCCACGCCTATACTTTTGCAAGCCCACGAATCGAGCGCTGGGCCTTGGCCTGATGTTGGCTCGTAGCATATAAGGTCCGGTAACGACCAGCTTTCTGATAGGAGAATGGCGATAAGCGTGATGGTACATCCCAACATGGGACGCATACTGGGTCCCTATTACCGGAGCGTAGGTGGTATTTGGTAACGATTCAAGGCTCTTCTTGCTCATTCATGGTATAGACGTAGCCGTGAGACATCTAAAAGGTAGGATAAGAGTATGCGAGCACTGAGAATTCACCTCTAATAGAATTGGAGCTGTCTTCAACTCKGATCTCTTATTCGTGTCGGTTAACGCATTGTACCTCGTAAGAGTGGCAATTCTGTTCTAGCATTGATTCATGCAACGGGTTGGCGAGCAAATCGCAGGATTTGCGGTAGATTGATTATGCGCCAGCTAGTGAGAGTCAAAGCATTGGGTCTGACCCTTAGCGATTCTTTTTGGGCTTGAAGGGCATTCGTTGGTTGTTGAAACTACCACAACGCTTCAAGGTCGAAATTGCTCGCTCTCCTCGCGGTCAGATCGACAGGTTGGGGTCATAAAAAGATCTGTATACATCAGAGGCGCGCAGCTAGGGAACAGCAAAGTGTAACGGTCTTCAGTATCGTAATTTGCTTGGGAACGATATTAGGGTGCACTGCCAGCTCCTTTGACTCTAGCTTGACTCAACGATCCCTTGTTTAGCGGTATCCATGAGAAGATTCGAATCAACATCAGCTGCCTCCATAAAACTCTTATTCCCGCCACTCAGTGTCGCTGGCGGATGTGTAAGAGAGAAGGCGATAGCGCTTCCGTCCGGGATCTTCAGCACGAGCTCTCCTCCATCAACATTGTTCTTAAAAACGCACTGGGTAATGATGACCAGTAACGCAGATATAATGACGTGCCGAGGGCACTCAAGTGGCGTGCTCTTAAGGTTTGGGGGCCTCGAATAGTCCATGCGGAAGAAGCAGCCACCTCGCTCAATGTACAGGGGACAGTGGATCCAGTCCCAAAAAATCGGTGGCCCGTGGGTCAAATCCCATGTAATATCAGCAAAAGTTGCGGTAATTACGTTCACTACGTTCATGCAGGCCGCGACGGAAAGCTTGGAGTAGGGTCCCGAGGTTGGCTCATAGCATTCAGGCGAGAAATTGATGGTTGGTATTGGACTTGAAAGCGGCATGAAGAGGGCCAGGAAGCTGAAAAAGAGATACATGATCGACGCAAGGATGTGTTGCTGAAATCTTGGTGCTGACACTGCAAAGGGTGACGTATTGGCGTTTCACACATGGTGTGTAAGGTAATGCATAACCTATACGGATGTAAAAGACGATTGACGTGTTGGGCTCAGTCACTTTGGGTATCTGAAGTGAGGGTGTGTCTTCAGATTCGGCCCTTTCAGCACTGGTGCCGCAAAGTTATCGACTTATAGGAGATCAATATTTCTCGGAACCAGCGTCCGATCATGAGTGAGATGGCGGGTTACTTTACACTATTACTGACTGCGGGAACCGCGCGAGAAAAGAAACGGGATAGTGTTTTGATTTTTTTTGCGCTCTAATATTCTAAGCTCATTGTGGCTAGTAGCTCTGAACGAAGAACCTTTAGATGCTGTTATGTGGCGAAGCCCATGCGTGCAAGACGCATATGCGCGGCTGTACAGTATTGCAGACTCTCTGCCCGCGATCATCCTCTTTCATGCTACCACGTTTTGCCGCAAAGTGTTACATCCGACGAGTTTTGCGTACACCGCATAAAAACTGCATTGAAGGGTTTCTATCTTTGGCTTTTTTGTTGTTCTAACGCGGCCTGATGTGTCACGCCTGGTGAGAGCGGCCTCTAGGTGTTATCTAAGCCTTAACACCCTCCAAACACGGAACAGTTCGCTATGCCTGTACGGTGTCACTTTAAGAGGTATTCACGAACTATTCACCGGCGCTGCAGCACCGGCGAGGCGAGTAAGAGTATTATTGAGCCCGTCCAGATTCGGTGGATAGGCAGAGTACGATGCGTTTGAGGAGCTGTTGTCCGGGCCTGCGCTGCCATTGACAAGAGCAAGAGACATGCTGGGATCAATAGCTTTTGGAAACCCTGCGCTCTGGTAAATGTTCACTATGTCTTGGAATGCTGCGCCGTTCGCCCAAAAGAACAACGAAAGCACTGGCACGCCACCTAACCCTAAATAAGAGTCAACATGTCGACCAAAACGATGGTATTCTACCCTATATTTACTTACCGCCAACAGTAGCCCAACCGCCCT
This sequence comes from Cladonia macilenta KoLRI003786, assembly GCA_000444155.1. Classification (NCBI taxonomy): domain Eukaryota; kingdom Fungi; phylum Ascomycota; class Lecanoromycetes; order Lecanorales; family Cladoniaceae; genus Cladonia; species Cladonia macilenta. Next base: position 149,496 of record KE598574.1, on the reverse strand, counting down.
GAGAACTTTCATGGCAAATATTCAAAGCCTGAGTTCCCGTGAGATAGACAATAGACCATGATGTCATTGGAGTTGTGGGATGCACAAAGTATGTGGTAAGAGCAATATTGCAGCTTCCTAGACCCTCATTTCAGCCTTTTGAGATCGAAAGATCGCATGGATGATGCGGTGTGTTCGTTATATGGATATATTGATCTTACCATAAGCCCAGAATTTAGGGAGTTGTATGGCAGGAGACTGCGCCATTCGAGGCCGGGGATCTACAAAAACCGGCCAATTCAAATTGAGGGGAGTTACGAGAAGCGGGTTCTCGATGAAAAATCTGGCATAATTATCTGAATACGGTATAGTAGATAAAGCTCGCAAACAGTCCCCATGGTTTGGATGACCGTATATGACTCCGTTACAGATGATGTTGGCGAAAACAGTCGGAGTAACGAAGAGTAAGAAGATAGGACATAATAGAGACCACATCAGGTATGACTGAAACCAATAAAGCCAAAATTGAGAAGTCGTGGATCGTCCATCCTGAAAGCTGGGAGCCGTCAGCCAAAGAGATGATATAGTTCTGGCCATAAAAGGGGCTTCCGTGTGAATGAAACAAAGCCTCTCGCCAAACTACTCTTCCGCCTTCATAGCTTCCATAACAATTACTGGAAGCTTAGATATCGGTCAGCCGTCGCGGGTACGCTTCGAAGCTCAGATCCGCAGCTTGTGTCCCCAGAAAAGTTCACTTCCGTAGGCGCAGCCGACTCTATTCACAGGGCGCGTTGACCATGAACAACTTTCGTGCGGAATGCAAGGCACCTTGATTCAATTGCGAGGACAGCACACAATTCAGCAAACTCATCATGGTCTCGCGATGCCGTCTCAAACTTGTCATCTACGTGATCAGTATCATCCTCGGTCATTGTGCTGCTATGGGGCCTTTATGCTCTGCCGAAATATTTGGCGTACCACCTTGGGATGACTGTATCGCAGCCTTCAGTAGAATACCATTTGCTGGCAGTTATATCACAATTCCTGACGCGAAATTATATCAGCTATTTGGCGAACCTCAGTACTTTATGCCAACATTCGGACCCGTTATCAATCGCTATGCACCAAGACCTATAAACCAAATACCCAAGATTTGGCAATTTAGTAGGTTATCAGCACCTCTGGGGCCGGCGCTTCGTTGAGATCTCACTGTTCCATAGATCAATGTCGAATTGCGATGATGAGCTACGGAGAAGGGTCGTCTAGGGCAGAAAAGCCCCTTTTCGGTGCGAGCTGGAATCAGATCTTAGTGCAGCTAGAGACACTCAAACAATGTATTCGTCCGGCTGAAGGAGGCAACTCGGCTGGAGGATGGATGCCTTTCACCTGTAAGTCAGGGTTCGGTCTAGCGTCCGACAACTCGCTCTTTCGCTGACGGGCAGTCCATCAAGCGCAAGTTACTGGGGACTCAGCAGCAGCTTTATACATGTACTCGGTGGACTCGCCATTCGTAAACTCTGTGAATCGTTATATGAGTAGTGGCCGGCCGGTCAAGCCGCCCGATCCCGAAAGTGAGGTTATCAGTTCCTTGGCTAATCATTCATCGACCACAAACCAAAGTGTGACGTTGAATTACCCAACACCTAATAGAGCGGTGGATGTGACTTTTTCGGATCAAATTGATTAGCATCTATAGTATCATCCATGTTGCGTCCATGATTGCTCGCGACTCCGATATTATTACGTTGTAGAGCACACTCAAACTCTGTCCATGATTGCTCGCGACTCCGATATCATTACGTTGTAGAGCACACTCAAACTCTGTTGTCGATACGTGTAATGAACTACATATTAGTGATTCGAACCAGGTGATGGACTCCGTGGTGAATCTATTGTATCTGTTGCATACGAGTGACAGAGATTTCGACACGAAACAGGTGAAGTCGTTGTGCTGTTGTATACGAGTGACGGAAACTTTGCTCCAGACATATTAATATCTCTCAAATCCCCACGATCTCTCTTCTTCTCAAAAAATTTGACCACTACTTAGTCAAATCATGGCTCTGAGGACTTAACACTTCGGCAAGTATGATGCTCCCGTCCAAGAAAGACCTAATACTACAAGGCACACTTCTTTATATGCACATGTATAGTACTCACCATCCTCGCACATCTTCAGCTTGGCAATATCAGAGCTTGAGCTGAGAAGCAACATCTGAGGGTGAGCCTTCGTGATGCAAAAGAGAGCTTTTCGAAGGAAGAACAGATTTTTCAGTGCTCTCCCGAAGAGGTCTTCGAGTGGGTGTAGGTTTCGACAAGCTCTCGTGGAAAAAACGCAAGTCCAGCATCGCCAGTGGTATCGTTTGAATATGCTCCATTTTCTCGAACGATTTCCTCGATAACACCATTCAGCACTATGCATGCATGCGCCTTCTCCATCACTTCCGAGCCCTGACCACGTCGGATTTCCTGTGACATTGCCCCAACGAACCTTCATCGACATTGTTGAGAGCGTTCGTGAAGTCTACAAAACCGTTCTCGCACCTGATTGACCATAGAAGAAGTACAAAACTTATTTCTCTTCCCATATTCCTACTTTATATCATTCCACCTTCAACCCTCACCTTGTTACTTACAACACGTATATCAAGCATGGATCTATCATCTGCTCATCTACTCAAATCCCTACATACTCTACCTTCTGAAAATAGCCATAGACCTCTCCTGTCCCTTGGGGACCTCGCTAGAGGGTGGCTGCACGGGAATTGTGCCTGCTTTGTACGGAAATATCGCACACTGGTGGGAAGACGTGACACGATATATGTTATTTAGGGAATCCTGACCCCTGAAGAAGTCAGGACGTGTCAAGAACGTATCAAAGTTTACCTTACAGAAGACGAGGAGAAGTTTGGCGAGGTTGAACGGGTGATATTTCGCTAGCGTTCGATTGCGTTTGTCGAGCTCTGTTTTGGATGAACTTCAGAGAAACTGCAGATAGCATTACGAGGCCAAACTGACTCGGCTATTCTCACTCACTCCGGCTCAACTTCCTGGATTCACTCCTACCCGATTCCAAGCATTAGGGAGTCAACAAGAGACTGATGACACGGAGATGGAACACACCACTAACGATCTAATCTGACTATGTTATGAGAGAATTGTAGGACTCGAGGCGCCGAAACGAGTCATGGATGAAACGAGCGATTAGCATCTCACCGAGCCATAGTGAAACAACTACAGCACCTCAACTTCCCTGGAAAATGGTCTGGGACTTTTGCCGAGACGGTTGTCACATAAGGAAGGTTCTGAAACCATCCCGCTCGCCAGCACAAGATGTTCTAAACGCTCAGCAATTTTTTCGACAGATGCTCTGGAAAAACATTATTAGCATTGCTGGTATTACTCTCCTTAGTACTTATGGGGATGATCTACTTCCCTCGCCATTCTCACAGCTTCTATACAGATACCGATATGGGGTCCTGCTGCACCAACGCGTTATTTTACTTGATGACCCCACAATCAGCTGTCAATCCCTCGTTGATTTGATCAAGTGAGCCACAGAGCCTTTTTGCTGATGCCAAAAACGAGAGGACCAGATCTGAAGTGGATGACCAAAGGCGAGTCAAGGACGGCCATCGAAAAACACTAAGCTATATTGTTCAGGAGCAATAAATGTATATATACACAGATTCTTTGTCGCCAGCAGTGAAAGAAACCAGTGACAGGTGTGTTAAGGCAAAGGGAGCATTAAGCCTTACTTTCTGAAGGAGCGAAAGGAGAGCCAATGAAGAAGATTGCCCAGAAGAAGGTGAAGAGGGATCAAAGCTACTATTGGTGCTACCCAGAAAGTCATGAAATGAAAAACGGACAATCTCACGGGAAGCACAAACTATGACTTACTCACAGCCCACGGACGGAGGACGGTCCATATGAGACGATTTTTGAGCTCCTGCAGATCCGTCATCGAAATATGGATGTGTCTCTTTCCCTGCGGAGCACACCACGAGAATATACAAGTCATACGCACAAGCACTTTGGAAAGAAGACATAGAAGAGAACAAACGCCGTTGATAATTGAACCTAACTTGCATGCTGAGACACTATGGTGGGAGGGCGAAACAAAAGCTATGATCATGATGCGAGACAGTGCTTGGCGCAACTTGAACATGATATAGTCTTACAGTCGGGAATAGGCCGATTCTCAGATCCTGGGGGTGCTACTCCGGGTCATGGATAGCCCTGAACTATGCGAGCAAAATCTGGCGAAAGTGAAGTATGAAAGGCGGGGCTGGCGTAAGTTAGCCACGGTAGCCGGGAACTTATGTATTATCCCTTGTGACTGCCATCGAAATAGCTAACACAAACAGCAAGGAGGCTACGTGAAAGTAACTTGGGGCGACTTAGGGGGACATGATGTCTCAGAGGTTCGTCATCTGGTGCTTTGGTCCGTGGGACTATATCGAAAGAACAATGAAGAGGCGTTACATTTGTGTGGCAATCTAAATTGCTTTGACCTTTCGCACCTGCTGTGGGGTCCCACAACAAAGATGGATAGACGAGGTTGCTTGATAATGGTAAAGACCCCCGTGCGATCCTTGTGGGGCATATAACGAGAAGATGGGTAAGAGAATGCTCTTCGGCTCATACTGATCCTGGAGCATTTCAAAAAACCCGCCAGCAAAAGCCGGATCATACGGCGCAACCAGATAAAATATCCAGTTGTGATGTTTGCTCCTGACTTGAGGCAACAGAAAAAGTTAGCTAAGTGTGAGTTGTAAGCTACAAAAGACGACAGGCTGAAAGGGTCAACAATCAAAACACAAGAATAAAAACCCAAAAGTCATCAGCACACAATCAAAACTTCCTCACCTTCACAATTAGTCAGAATTACGAGGCAACTCCAAGAAGGATGGCGTTCCTGAGCAGTACCAAGATACAGCGAAAATTCCCAAGGCTCTATGCTCGGATCGATTTCTGCCAGTTCAACCGGCCCAGCTGCAACAAGAAGACCCAGTGGCTGGAACAGTGGATGGCGCCGACGTAACTCTGTTTCTAGAGCGGAGCACGAGACTGGACTTCCTGGTTTGCGCGGACCAACATAATATGTCGTCACTAGTGTCGAAAGAAACCACTCTAGCACGTACAAAAATTCAATCCGCGCGGCAAGGGAACGCAGAAACTGTGATCGTACCCGGCAATCTTCGGTCCCTATTTGAGTTGGTATAAAGTTACTCACGATACAAATGGGTGCACGTTCCTTTTGAAGGCGTTCAGGGGGATACCGGTCCCTACGAATGATCAGCCGTTGTTAAACCTACCACAGTACGCTGCTTGTGTCCTTCCTGTGAGGACATCGAATCCTCAGTATTTAATCAGATCAACATGAGCCGCAGTCTTCAGACGTATCAGAGGGGTTTTATACTGCCCTTCAGTCCAGACCTCATTCCGTGCCGCACACCTCCTCTCGGGTGTATGACCCTTCGGGGTGTTTCAAGAATACCCTCGCCTTTGAGATCTCGTCCCCTATAATCCCACTCTCCTTCTTTATGCCTTCCGCTAGTATGTCAGCAGCTGTGCAACTGCTCGAAAGCGAAGCTGCACAGGCAACCAAGCAAGTTGGCTCACAGTTTTCATCAGGTGTAGCATGTGATGATTCAAGCAGAAGAATGTGTGCGATGGTTGTTCTGAGTCTAAGGACTTTGTAAGTAAGAGCCCATTGTCACAATTACCGTACGCATGATTTGTGGTGATTCACCTACTGACAAAAGCAGATGCCCACCAACGAAAGCATTATGGAAGACACAATTATCATGCCGGTGACAATATTTGCTAGCGCGCATGGCCTGCGTGCGTGGCTGGTGGGGCCTGTGGCGAGTCTCCCTCGCCCCGAGCCGTGGCCAATGCGTGGAGACAACAAAACCGCTGGACTCGGCGGTAGCCCGGGGCTACTTAATCAAAGTAGCTGAAGGGTTAGTAGAAGCACTTTTGATTGTTGGTTTGGGGGGATCATGTTCGTGCAGGTACTCCTACTGCGGGAATATTGCTTCGCCGGCCTTTTCCGGGCTCTAGGGCTGCTGCGTTGCTCAGCTCGCCACGGACTCGAAGACTGGGTGTTGTACAGTCATTACCACTTTCATGACTCCCGTTCACGAGCCGGCCGTACACGCTCACGAACAGGACATGGAAGGTGAGAAGGCGCTCCCAAGATCCGTGCGCTTCTGCGCAATATTCGTAGCCAAGTGAGTCCCTTTTCTAAAGACTCAAGCTGCCTGGTCAAGGCCGTCCGCCCGTACTGAGGACAAGTGGTGCCAAGCCAATGGGGTAGAAGCTCCATCGAATGGTCATGATACTCGCCCGCCATGACTCGCGCATTTAAATTGCTGAGATTCCGATCATCAGCGTTGGACCGTGAGAGGTACAAGGCCTCGCATGCAATCATGTGCAAGCGGCTTGAAGCACTGCAACACGGCTCGAGTATTTCAAACTGATTGGTTTTTTGATCAGAAACATAAGATGGCTGATAGCTAAAAGTAGGTGGATGATGTTTGTCATTTTGAGCTCACCGTGAAAGTTAAAGAGGCCGCTATTCGAGTCTAAGATGTCCATGAGAAGGGAGAAGCAGAGCAGGTGGCAGCGCCGTAGAAAAAGCTAGAGGAATGGGGAGGCAGAGCGTCAGCAGAAGCAGAAGGAAAGAAGCGAAGGGAGAGGAAAAAGGGGGCATTCCACAAACTTGAACAACTTAAGATCCTTTTCAGATTTTTTTCTCCTCCTCACTTCTTGGCCCCAGTAATACCATACGGCAGAGGTAAATGAAGAGGCGTAAGCTCTTACGTTCACTGGCCCTAATATAAGTGGGGAAGAATCCAACCGCAAAGCCGCTGTGTCGACTGTGACAATCGGGGAGCAATCCTCTGAAGGTGGGGCCGGCGCTGTCGAGCCTATTGTTGCTTTTCCACCTCAGCTAAGTAAACCCGAATTCCCCTCTGGAGGCCCCTTGCCTGCAGGCCGTATGACTCACGTATTCTCTACCAACAAGGAATAAAGTCAGGAGTAACCGGCGCACCACTTATAAGGTTGCATCTGCTCCAGCTCGCTTCTGGAAGACTTCTCGCAACCTACGTGAACGATAAAACACATTCGAAGTTTGGAAATCATCCTATTCTCGATCAATAGCCCCGCAGAACTCAGATTCAATTCAGACCGACGACTTTGGCCGGTTCGTCGGCTGGTGGTATGAATGAAATCGCGAATACTATGAAAATGTCCGAGTGACATAGCAAACCACCTTTCGTGGCTTGTAGAACTGCCAAATCGTCTCCCTTACTAGATTTGGTCCGCTATTTGAAAAAGGTTGATGCCCAAGCTGTGGCATGGTTGGCTGGTCCTGCAGAAAAACGCCGCTTGAGAAACCTCGACAATCTGAAAGTTCACGACCCCGAAGCTTATGCCATGACTCACTTAAGAAGAGCGAGCCCTTGAAGCTCCTCACTATTAACGCTATTGCAAAGAGTCAATGCTCTGGTGGTCTGGGCTGCGGCGAAGGCGACACACATGTTTACCACAGGACACTTCTTGTAGCATCACCTCACTATGAGCCTCCCTCAGTCGGCACTACTCCAGAAAATTCCAAGGCGAAGGTCCCCTCTATCGAGCGTCCCAGCATCGTCATTTGCAGACGAAGCATTGAACAGAGACCAACCCCTATACGTGTCCAGGAAGACAGAGTCTATTTCATGGCTTTTCTTTGTTAACGATTCCTCGGGCAGTTCACTTGTTGAAGTCCCGCATCTGTTTCTCGATGTGCATCCAGGCGTCTGCTTGCGAGATCTGCGCAGGTCCACCTGCTATCCAGTGACCCAGCATTTTTTGCAGGTACACCTGCTCATTTCAGATCCTTGTCATGCAAGATCGACAAAAAAGAATTACCGCATCACTTCGTTTATATAAAATTCGCGCGTCGAGCGAGGTACCAAGTCAAAGTAATGGCCTTACAAGCCGGGAGTAGCCAGCGTTCCGCACTCCCTATCCGAAACCCTTTCTTACGCCTGATTACACTCGACTCTTTACGGTCTTTGCTCATCGTGTGAGTGGAGCGTGGATGCAGGAAACGACCCTGAAGCGTCGAAGAAAGAGGACCAAGCCAACAGATCATAACAGTCAGGAGGGAGCTTCTAGCTCCTCAAAACATCATGTTTATCATGTTGAACCATACAGCTTGGACACGAGATTTTCACTGGAGCCTTTCAATGACTAAGTACATCTAAGATACCTAGAAAAGTCTACCTGACTACTGCGTGTTTGCATGAGCAGCACATTGTTTTTGAGTTTTAGTTCATGGCAGAACTGCCATCCTTTCCAGATACACGGGCCAAAAAGTCAAGTCATCAATTGATGGCGCATGGGGTCGGAGCTACGAATCATCGAGATCAGAAATGCTACAAAGGCAGCGCGGAGCTGTCGATGGCTATTATTGCTCGCTCGCAGGTGAATTGTGGTGACAAACGAAAATTATCATGTTGTGTCATCACTAAGAAGGGGCATTGGATCTTTGCTAGCGTTTGGGGCTTTATTACCTTGGTAGGGTGCATAGTCATACTAATAGTGACCGTCCTTATGTCAGTTCACACAGATCACGACCAAGACTATCGAGGATAGAGGTTCTCGGTTTAATCGTGGAGAAAACTCACTTACCTTTTCCCATTTTATTGGAAGTCCCCATTGTCGTTCGGAAGATTCCTTTGCTTCTCAGACATAGGCAGATTGTCAGCCGGTCAGAACTCGAGCGCACGCCATCATGGTAAGCCACGTGCCGCGGTCTGGGTCGTCCTTGGTTTGCGCAATGCAAGTTTGGATGATCGGAGAAACGGTGTGGTGATTGTGAACCTGACGGACAAGACAAGGCATGACGTGGAAGATCATGGAGAACTACAGCAATTACTTGGCCATGGTGTAGACCTTAGTCAATCACTCCTCGAAGCTGGCCTGGCTTCCTAGCTTCCCGGCAAAACCCTGCCTTCGAGAAAAACGTGAGGCCTTATCTTTGGCAATTGACTATATATAGAGCAACTAGTAGAAGTCTTCCTTACCAATCTCCAATTCCGGCTATTGTTCATCCGGTCATCTTATACACTCCTGGAACGAGACCGCATGGGTTTGGGCGGACGCCCATGACGCTACGATGCACGAACCGGGCTGGTATTATCAAAACTCGCACGGCATTCTGGGGCCATCTTGCAGGTTTTTCTCCACCATTGCCGGAATAGAACAGCTGCCCGAAGCGTCAAGCCTACAGATTAGCGTTTTGAACGGAGTGAGACACGAAATGGAGGTACCCTATTGGCTCGCGTCGGCTGGCAACCCACAAGAGCTGGTTTCTGACCTCGACTTGTGCTGGAACTGGACCTTTTCGAAGGAGTGTTCAATGACTTAGATCACGCTATTGACGTTCTTGTGACTAATATCTGACCAGGTTTTCTACAAAGGGACGGTTCAAGTATCCCTGAAAGAACCAATCCAGAGCCTCCCGAAAGCTATAGTCCAAGACGATACTTCGATCTTTCGAACTCCTGGCTACACGCAATCCCTAGACTCATTAACGATAAACATGTTGACTGAAAAAGAAGAAAGAGTATTTAATATCCTTATTCGGCCGTACGATGAGATACCCAACGTTAGTAAAACCACAGCCCATTCCATATCACCCAACTTATGTTGCCTCTGAATAACAGTCACAGCACTTGACTACGAGCCAGGATCTGCTCATTCCACATCACTCACCCAAATCTCCTTCTGACCAACAATCATATCAACCAACCACGAGTCATCAAGTATTCGACTTGGAACGTGAGGATGAGCAACTGGAGACTTGGCCATACGATAGTTCAACACAACTAGTACATAGACGACCATCTCAGGATGCCATCAAGTTCATACAGCGCACGTTCGGCTTGACAACGACTATACCACAAGTGTTCCTGGATGTGCCCATGGGCAGGGAAGGACAAAGAGCCGCTACAATCCGCAAAATATCATCATCGTCATGTTTGTCATTGAGTCAGTGCTCGAGGCCGGTCTTTTCCATGGCGACGAAATCTGTGTGATCACGCCGTACCGGGAGCAAGTAACACGGATCGGAGAAGCGATTATCAAAGCTGGTGCCAACAAAAACTTGCGCGACCGAGGTATCCTTGAAGTCCGTGTCAGCACAATTGATTCCATGCAAGGAGGCGAAGCAAACATGGTTATCGTCGACTTTGTTCTCACCAAGCGCCGCAAAGGACGATACGGATTTCTCACCAATTGTGGCCGTATCAACGTTAGCGTTACACGGGCCAGGTTCTTCCAGGTACTCATTGGTGACTGCAATGCCATCGAACCACCAAAAGAGCCCGGACGAGGCAATTTCCATGTTCAAGGATGACGGCAAGCAAAGGTCCATGTTTGACGATGATAAAGAGCAGTCTTGCACGAGCCAGTCAAGCACAAGCAAGCGATCGTCTATCCATGAACTCCATACATATATATATATAATCGACACTGCCACAATGCTTTCTGCATCAACAAACACCCATATGAGCAACCACACCAGCACCCACCAACATTACCTCAAGTTGGAGAACAAGGTAAGTCCCTAACTCCTCGACGAAGAATCATTCACTGACATCTTCTCGCAAGGGACACAACAGGGGAAGTTTCAGTCCAAGAGTCCAATCTGGGACCCTCTTTTGGCAACATCCTAGATGTCGAAGATTTGTATGAGTTCCTTGACTCTACCAAAGCAATGGGAGGATGAGGAAGGACCAAGAGAGAGTGTACGCCCCAGCAGGTAACAGCCAAGATGAGTTGCAAACGACGACACTATTACTGGTAAAGGAGCCTGCTAGCAGTTTCCCCAGCCTCAAAATAAAATTATTTGCTAATCCCAAGCGGTTATGCCCGCGAGGTGAAACTTCTGCAAAGCATGCTACGATGTTGTGGTCTATATGATCTTCCCGTTAAGACAGTCGATGGATCACAAGTCGCCGAGGCGTACATCGCCGTTCCTTCCATCGTGCGGGATGGTGGCGACTTGGGCTTCATGCAAAGCTCGGCTAAGACATTAGAGCATCGCAATGATTTCAAGATTGGAGATTTAATTATAACTCCGACTCAACTGGCTCGCATTGATGGCTTGTTCATTCATGAATTATAATTTGGGGGGTAACCAGCAATAAGATCTCTCAGAATCCTCCTACGACTCAGAAGCCTCCGTGGAAATACCTATGTCCCTTTAGATGGTCGAGGGCCTAGATCTCTTATGTTTCATACGAGATGGAGCAGAAGACATCTTCGAATTTTTGTTGAGCCAAGATAGGAAGTGTAGAAGAGAGAATCATGGAGTGGACCCGATGGCTAGTGTAGGAGGCTGGCTGAAAGCGTCCCTTGTTAATGGTCCAAGTCCCGAATGAATCCCAGCTCCTACTCCAAACCGACTGCATCAACACATTCACCTCACATCACCTCACAGCATCCCATTCTAGCTCAGAAGACCTCATGGTTCAGCCTAGCGCAAGTTTTATTTGGCTCCAAACCTTTACGTCAACGGAGATAAGGAGGTCGAAAACACAATAAGTCACAACCCACCAGTCACCATGCCGAGCCTACTTTTAGTTAAAATAAAGGTCACCCTGAACCTAGCCTTTAAAGCCAAGCAACCCAGCAATGACCAAAACAAATCAAAGATTCTCCCTCGCCAAGCCATCAAGTCACTAAGAGACGGCGAAGATCATCTATACCTCTCTTACCCCCTCGCAATCGAGCAAAGCCCACCACAAGACTCTCTCGCAGTATAACTTTTGAATCAGTTCGAGCATTAGTTATTAACGCACTCGAGTAAACAATTAGGAAGTCCAGCACCTACATCACACCAACGGGTAATTCGTAGTGGTAGCGTAGCGTGCCTTTGTTGCTATGGGGGAGGGACAATGGTCCGATTGGTTCTAGGCAATCATCGAGCTAGTGCAGGAGTGGCTCCAAAGCCACCAGCAAACCGCCATCCAGTGCCGCAATCAAGTACAGCGTGGCAACGACAGTAGAATCTGATTGTGTTCAATATAGCGAAAGGAACAGCAGGGACGACGTACTTGGGCAAGCGCCAGACACCTTCTAGAATCCAGTCCAACCCTATAAGACGATACTGTCGACTCGTATACATCGGGTCTGTCCTGTGGATCGCCTACCTTACATACCATAGCCTTCGGACTACATACAGAAGTCAAGAAAAGGTAAGCCGCAATATCTTGGCTTTCGAGGATTCAGAAGCGTTACAAATTGTTAGGAGACTCCGTGCTCAGCAGTCTATCGAGAACTTTGGGCAGACTTTACCAAACAATGACGGCCACAGGAGATACTTAGCTCGCACACCAACTCAGCAATGCCCCACAAATTGCTCCAGTCACCGGAAAGTGCAGCATCGAGTTTTACAGTCGTGCAGATCGGATGAATGTCCTGAAACATGCCGAAGTCGCGTCCTCTTATCAAGACACGAGATGGGTCGCGGGAATGGGGACTCCTTGATCGAAATGGAAGCCCTTTTATCAGCGAAAATGTAACACCAAATTTTCGAAATCTTTGGCGGCTTTTATTGAAAGGATTAAATGGTGGGCACAAGGGAGTGCTCGCTGATTAACAGTAAGACAGGCTGCGTGGATGGAGAACTGCGAAAATGTTGCCCTGCTGCTGCGCACTCACGGCAAGAACATTCCGCTTAATCAGCAACCTCCCAATCCTTTGTACGATAGCGCACGAGAGAGTGGCTGAGGCTGGCTGGTTCAAAACCCGAGTTGGTACAGCGGAGGCGCGCAAGAGTCTTCATGATGAATACTCATCAGGTTACTTCATCAGGTTACTTCTCTCCTCCAGAATAGCAACGTTCGTGTTGCCGCACGCTCTAGCTTTCCGATAGCTATGCGACAGCTATTCGATATATATATCAACCAATCAGGCGCGATGCGGGCTACTGGAAAGAGGGAGGCTTTTGCCTCGGAGTAGGGCTTGTCATCTGAAGAGCCCGCCCTCTTTGGATTGTTCCCAGCCCGTGATTTGATAGTCACAAGATCTATGCACGAGGGCGGCCAGGGGTGGATACTTACCATCCAAAAAGATTGTCGAGACTTGATACGAGCCGTATGAAACAAGGATGCGTCCTCGAACAGCATTACACAAGTAACATCCAGGGTTGCCCGAAGCTGGTGAAGCCTGAGCAGACGGAAGATAACCTGATCCTAAAATTTAACTCACCACTAAAGGCGCTGGGATAAACGAAGCAGATAATCTGGGAGTCCCTAAACCACCGTTCTGAAATGCCGTCTGAGAATCGCGTCAGCTTACGGCATCAAGGTGATTAACGATGTTAATGCTACGCTGAAGAGCCCAACAGGATGCCTTTATCATGGAAATTGCTCTTAACTCAACGACTCCGTTGCTGGAATATCGGACTTCAAGATTTAAGTCAATGAAGCACAAAAGTATCAAGTATAACCCAACTTGCTCTCGCTATTCATATATATATATATATGTGCAAGATCTGTGATCATACGTTAGTCAAGTCCAAGTTGAATGATAGTCTCCACGGTGGCTAGGTGGCCGAGAAGCATTCACACCATTGCTGACAACAGGAACAGCGAGTCTCCCTTGAGCTACTTGGAGTCCATTATCGATCACAGAGTTGAAAGGAATATGAAGCGTCGAGGAGTGACTTCGAAAACAACATCCAACATAGAGCAGGTAGCAGATGAGTCAAAACCTCGACCAATGCACGATGCGAAGATCGAAGAGTGCGAACAAGACTTAACCAAAGCAGATAAGAAACCAAGGACAAAGGAACCAACTGTTAACGGGGAATATATCAAAAGAATTACTTTCGACTGGGACCCAGCTCAACAGGAAGCCTTTGATATGGTCAAACAAGCCACATGTACTAATGCTATGGCAGGAGCAGACCCCAACTCACAGTACCACCTAGCTACCGATGCTAGAATGAATGCTTTGGGAGAATGTCTGTTCCAGATCAGTGGGCAGCCTGCGGTGAATAAAAAGCTTCCAGAAAATGAAATCCAAGCTCAGTGGGATGCTCTAAGTCCAGACCCAGAGGCGCTGATGTGGGTGTCTAACAAATTCGGCGAGCTACGATCGAGAGCTTTGAAACCTGTCAGGCTTACATCGACTCTGTGCGCAGCCTTTTATCAGAGGTTCATCAACGAAACCGGGAAAACGCTAAGATTACAGCAACACGCAACGATCGCCGAAGACGCGCGCATGAAAATCCCAAGGGTCAATTGGGTTTCTGGAATCACATCAGGTTGTTCAAAGAAATCCAGGACATGGAAAAGGCAAAGCCAAAACACAAGATCCTCGAATTTCACATGTTCCCGCTAGCCAAAGAGTCCCCACTCTACCAAGTGTATAGACTCCGGGAGTGATGATGGAGCAATTATACTGTTCTTAAACGCACATGCAACTATCCGGGCACAAGGGAAACCATTTTCAGATGATCTAGAAGTAGCTTTTAAGACTTTCCTGACCAAAGTCGAAAACAATTGGCTACAACCTCCGAATCAGGAGCCAACCACCCCTATAGGCCGCTTACTACACCTTCTTAAAGGAATATAGCAAGTAGATCTCATAAGGACATCCCATAGGGAATGGTGGTACGGAAGCTGCTGATCAAAACGCGTTCATGTTTGGATGAAGACTGGACCGTTTGAGAAACTCTAGGGAGGCATCTTCCAATTGGAGAAAGGACAAAGATGCTCTCAAGGATCAAACCCGCAATCTAGAGCGTGATATGTCAAAACTCTCGATCCAGCATGAGCAGAAGCAAGCATAAATCAGGCTCAGTCCAGACCATAAGACTAACGCCGTGCTTGACATGACCACGCTGCCACAGGTTATCAGTTCCTCCGATAGCGATGACGAATAGACTGTACCCGAGTCTTACGCTAGAAAGGTCTGCGATCTCTTTGGTCAATTAGGAGCACGAGGGACAAGTCCACTTCCACGTGGAGTGAGGGTCAGAGACGCTGGACGAGAAGGACGGTGGGATTCTGGTAACCGAGACGGAGATTTGGCATGTCATTCAATACTGGATCAATGGCACCACCCAAGACGCGATAATTGATCTAGACTACAGCATCTCGAAGCATACCCAAGGGCACGTTGCATTTTTCCCAACGAGTTCAAATTGTCTCGTGTGGAGATCTTAGAAATGGTGGTGGCTGTACACCTCATTAGTCGATCGTTCAATCGCGAAGAACGCTCTAAACGAAGCCGCCATTGTCTCAGCATACAACCTCTCAGGTCTTTGAACCTCTATGGTCATAGAATTATGTGCCCTCTCCATCATCGTCGGCGTTCCGGGGCAGTTTCAGTATATTTCTCATTATCACATCCTTCAATAGATGGGCGGTATTTCTCAGCAGTCTACTGGTTGGCCACCGCCATCGTTCAAAGCTCTACTGACCTGAAGCCAAAGGTTTTTAGACGTCACTTCGCTTGCCGAGCACCTCGCGTCAACGAGCCCAGCCGGCCTAAAACAGCTGGCAACCAAAATCATGTACATTCTCGGTTCTCTTGAGTTGTTCAAAGCGGAGCTATGACTAGGCACTTTTGCGGAGAGAATGGTGGAGAGAAATGAACGTTTGTTTCGAGAGGACCTTGTTGGCGATGAGTGACGAGAGGTCAGTGATAATCACCGAGGGGGCCAATACCTCAACACAATCAACCCTATGGCCGACCTCTTTTTGTGCAAAGAATCATCGCGGTATATCGCGATACTTAGACATACCTAAAGCTGACACTAGGATTACTTAGAAAGTCTCTTCTATAATCAACCTTACTATTCAGCTCAGTTCACGATGTCTACCAGTGCACACAGGTACATGATTCTCCTCCCTTACAATCATGTTGATAATCCAACCGAATTGTATTATCAGTACTATGAAGACAACGAGAGGTTTTGGAAAGGTTCATCACAGAGAATATATGAAAGGCTCATAGCCCCAACAGGCACTGTGGTTGACAACTCGGATTATCTTATCACAACGCCGTCAGTGGATAATGGAACTTTTGACTTTCACACCGACACACAAGGGAGTCTAGGGGCGGGAGACACTGCTGGACAAGGGCCGAGGGACACATCAGCCCGTTGTAATTTCGGAAAGAAATTGGACAATGCTTGTAACAGCAAGCATCCGGACGACAGACACAACGAATAAATCCCTCGCAAAGTACCGCCGGGAGCCTGCCTAGCTTCATCTTCTACAATGGAGGGAATTTTACCTATCTCGAGCATAGCTGATTCTTTTTCAATTTATACTTCGATTCATTACCCATACCTACAAGGAATCAAATATGTCTTAACAGGAAGCGCAAGGCTCCGAAAAAAGTTGTACATGTAAACGCAATGGAACAGAGGGGTGTTGATCAGTCAAGATGCCCCCCTCCTTTGGGTCCTCGAAATCCCAGAACTATGCTTACGAACCCTTACCAATGTGAACTTTAGAATGTAGGGCTGGTGTAAGTTGGCGACAAAAGTCGGAAACCAAGGGGCTTATGTGCAGTACTTTGCTCCTCATGTTATAGCTTTTTACGGCACCAATGTGCCACGCGCTTCATAATTTTGATGGCAACTTCGACGGGTAATCACCTATTCCCACTTTCTCTTGACGTGCATTCACTTCGGGGCTTGCTCTAGGTTAAAATGGTGCCAAAATCCGTCAGCAGCGATAGCTGGAACCACTATCAACATGGCAAATCGCGCCAATATGCAAGTGGAGTGCGCCGACGTGATGATCTGCTCAGGGGATATCATGATTGGCGTGGAAGTCATCTTTCTCAGGTTCACCTGCTGGCGAGGGGAGGTTGCTGAGGTTGGTTGGCGGTTTCCTTAACTTTCATGTAGTCTTATTCGGAGGGGAACAATGATGCGTATGGGTATGGAAAGAATGATGAGGCCATTGATCCAATCATCTTGGGCGCTTCTCGTTCCAACACTCAACTTGAGCAGGTACGGAGGAGAAGAGCCCCAAGGGTATATGCACCATCCCGGCAAAAGCCATTCCCCGCCCCCGGTTCGTTTTTCCCGCAATACCCCGGTGCGCTAGATTGGGGTGCGTAGATAGTAGAGTGAGTGACTGGAGCTTTCCCTGGCAAAGAACGATGTAACATTAGCAGCAGCAGGTGGCCTGCTACTTGAAGGGGAGTTTGCTGGGGTTGCCTTGACTTGAGTTTAATCTCATTCGCAGAAGGCCTGCTACAAGCGGAATCCAAATTGGACAGCTGGGATGTGTGCGAATGTAGAGCAGTCTGTGCCTTAGGTCCAAGTTGAGGGACTTCATTGTTCGCCTGTTACTTTTGACCATAGATCTTGCAACATCAACACACGCAGAGGTGAATGTTCCGCAGAGGAGAGTCCACATGCCCCGCTCCCATCCAAACAATAACCTTGGAGGTTGATTTCACCCTACAGATGTAGGTAGCAAGCCTAAAGAGCCAATTGGGAGAGCAACAGCAAAAGCATACGGAGCTGAAGAAGCAACACATCCCTGGGCTGGTGAGTAGAGAGCTTTACCAACAGGAACGAGGATCATGGGATGGATGCTATTGCTACTATTGAATGGAAGGTGTAGGGTTGAATAGAGGCAAAGGAAAAGGAGATCGAAAGATTGGAGACCACTGTCGAAAATTTCGGCCAGGAATACTGTAAGGTAGCACCAGCCCCAAGACCGCGCATTATGACCCGACTCTTGCCATGCAAGCACCGTCCGAGATTAGCTTCAAGCCGTTATTCTCCGAAAGAGCAGGCAAAATCCAATCTCAACCATTATCTCCCCGCCGACCGCAATAGGTTTTCTGTGAATACCGACACAGCCGTCGAGAACACCGAAAACTTTCATTCAGCCTACTGCGCCGCGTGGATGAGCTCAACGCTGGTGAGCTGTCACCCTCTGTACATCGAACTATCATCCATGTGGGTATATCAGATAGTCAGAAGTTCCTTCCTTTCACATGACCTTCGATATCGACGGTAGACAAACGTTTCTCCTTTTCTTAAGGAACTCTTGCGGGTATCATTGGCCAACAAGGGCCTGGTGCCAAAAATCTGGTCCGACGTTCGTCCAAAATGGGTCTATCCTATTGTTTTCAATCAGTATCAGTTGCACGGTGAAGAGGGGGCTAAGGAGTTCGATAATGATTGGAGCCACTCTCGATATTTAACCTTTCCAGCCCCACTTGCTGATAAGAAACCAGTTTCGTATGTTCAAGGATTGAGGCGATATACGGAAGTATAATATGAGAGGTGGCAAGAAAAAGCTACATAGTCTCTGTACTGCCACAGCAACTTACAATATCCATAATTTCACTTTCCTATCTAATATCCTGAATTGCTATCATCTGTTCATCATGGTTCCCACTCCTCATTCGGAATCGACACCAGACCAGCGCCAAGTGGCCAACACCAAGCTGCGAGACAAGTATAATGAGCGGAAGGCCGCTGAGGTCAACGAGCTCCGACAGCAGCTCGAAACCAGACATAAGGAAGGTGCAGCGGTGCATAGTCTGCTACATCGTGGTAATTAGCTCCATTAGTTCCTCGATGGAAAAGAACATCGCACACATACAATTATCATCTCGTCATATCACAACTGGCAAGAACGTCATATTCATTCTTACTTGAAGAACACCGAAGGAAAAGCGGTCGACGGCGGAGGCTGAACTCAACTCAAGCGCTGATGCTAATGATAACGACGACGAAAATGATGACTGGCAACATAAGAACGCAATTGTTATTCGAAGGATAAGGATTAAGATGATACCAACCATGAGGATAAGCGGTGAAAAAGCGTCGCTATATTTTCTGTCAATGAAAAATCCGAGTAGATTACGGCTGGAGGTGCAGTCGCTCAATTCTACGAGCGGATGGAACCTCTGACAGAGTGAAGGATCATTTTGGCAACGCTGATGATATATACGATGACATGCGAGAAGTCGTTGATACGGATGATCCCTCTATAAATAACTATCAATCACCACAAGCCATTGAAACAATGTCGACAGAGACTATGAAATTTGTGAAGATAACACCAAACCTAATCACCAGCTTCTGGATTTCTTAAGATCGACGATGGGCTTTTCACTAGAGACCGAGCCTTGATCAACGCAATCAGAAAACATGCTATCTTGAATTGAATCGATGTTGACTTTCACTCATCAGTTCAAAGTCTACCAATCAGATCTGGATATTCCTAGGTGAAGGAATGGAGTAAAGCGATTCCAAACTCGGTCACAAAACTATAGCAAAACTGCAGAATAGACCAATGACCTTTCTTTCGCACCTTTGTTTGATTGAACAAAGCAAGGCATCCTTCTGCGTACTTAGAAAACAGCGACCTCGATGTTGAAGCAGGCACATTTCTTTGGGGCTTGTTTTCGAGGCAATGTCTGCGATGTCCAATAAGACTCCCGAAGAGTCTCAAGCCGCAGGGCTGAGAGCTGCAGTCAAAACCCTGAGGGCCTTCTCGTCCTCGAAACATTTGTCAAAAGATGAACAAACACTAACCGCCAACAATTACAACAACATCAAAGATGCTTTTAACACAGGCACGACAATTAGGAACGGCCTCAGAGGAGACTCAGCTGAATATAAGGATGAAGACCGGATTTTCGAACATGAGATCGATCTTCATACGCCGGTCGTAACGACAACGCGTTGAGCCCAAGAGGCCTCAGAGGCGATGGCCGTAGAAAACACGCAGAGCTCGTACGCGGAGCAGGAATAGAGCCGTCAGGCATAGACTGCTTCATGGGGGCTATGAATCATAAGGGGGGGGACTGTCACAGGGGCAATAGGCCTAGTAGGCGCCAAGGGCCATGGCATGGTACTACCTGTCGCCAGAACCATTGCTTCCGATACCAAACCTACCGCAGAACACCACCACGTGGCATGCCAAGGCCTCCAAGGCCTTATGATGCTTCTGCTTAGCAATAGACACCTACAAGAATCAACGTTATCACAGATGCTAATCCTGCCCCTGTGAGACCTCTGAGTCCCTGACACGATATTCGAATGTTGAGGCGCGGGGGCGTCCGTCGTTGAGGGCCCTTGGTATATCAAGAGCTGGTTCAAGCTGGAAAGATTGTATTGAGACAAGTTGAGAAAGACGCACCATATATTCTGGTCCTCGATGGTCAGTTACAACGGATATAAGGAGCTTTTGGGTGAGCAGAGCGTCGTTTTCGACAATGGAAAAATATGATGAGAAGTATATAGACATACAAGATTTTGAGCACTTGAGTACACCGACATTGAATGTATACCTTTCATAGGCGCGAGAGCTTTTGACTTTCGACATTCCCACTTAGGAGAGCCTACGTATGCGTTACAGCTTTCTGGGCAACCGCGTAGTCCAGCTAAAGTCAATTCAAAGTCATTGACTCGTCCTCATGGGCTCCTACTAGATTGCAACGTGACCTAGATGTCTTTTGCTAGCCTTCAAATTGGGAACCTGGTATCTTCCATTTTGCCGCGTGAGACCGGGTAACTTGCTGAAAGACTGTGATGTGCTCTTTGTATTTACTGTAGATACCGACGATGCTTTTACCGTCCACGTTCGCCAAAAAGTCAGCCCAGTGCTTTCTTGGCTCTTAGCTGACCTTCTTGGCTGCTTGCTGGACCAGCGCTCCTGCAATATTGAATGACGATATTTTGACCTGTGAGTAACTGATGCGGATACTTGAAGCGCCATCATGATCACTAGCACTTCGCGATTAATAGAAAGTTGCACTTTGTGGTGGACCATGGAAGCGGTCTTGCGCATGGTATATATGGTGCAACGATCCTAGGTTTCTGCGAGAGCTCCATTGTCAAGCTCAGGCGGACCATCTCCTCTTTCCAGTGTTAAAAGGTCCGAATAGAATGAGATCACAAAGCTCAATCACGTCCATGTTTTCAAGCTTTTCCAGCAGCTACCGTGCAGGCTGTCCGTGATCTTGCCAAGCTGGTGCCAGCATTACAACTAGGTGAATCACCTAGTCTGCTGATTTTGCATTTTCGTACCAGAAGCAGCTTGGCAATGCCTACCCAACCTGAGGAAGACACAGCTTGTAACGCGGTAGCAAGGCCACTAGGGTATATTGCGGACTTCCCAGTGAGTATGCAGGAGATCTTCATTTCCAACGTCCGCTTCCATTTCCAATGACCACGCAGACAATGTCTTTGTAGCCTCCACTAGCAGCGCCCAGCAACGCCTTGCCAAAAGACATGCCTCCTGTTCTGGGTTGAAGGAAGCTCTTCACTGTGGCGACATCATCAATTTTTGCAGCTGCTAAGAAGACGCCTCTCTGGTTTCCCTCGCAAGAATTCGTGCCCGCACTGCCCCAGTCTAGATGATCGACAGTTGACCTGGGCTGACATGGAGGACCGCGATATTGTACCAATGTCATACAGGCTTTCCCCAGTTTTTCTGGAAAGTGTGTCCGACGCGAAGGGAAGCGTATCGGCTGTCTGACAGATACCAGAGGCCATACCGTTCCTCGCAGTAGCTTCGTATGAGGTCCTTGCAACCAGATATATTGCGATCACAGGTACGCCGGGTATGGTGGGTCTTTAAGGGATTCCTTCAGCAATGCGGGTGCTGAAGATAGCCTGGAGCACTTCGACACCGGACGTCTCTGTAGAAGAATTAGTGTGATGAGCTATAGCTCAGAGTTAATACGACTCACTGCTGACGAGTATCAAGCATAGAACTAGGGTTTTGTCAACGCCCGGCTACAGCGCTTGTATAGTTGGAGGGTGGCATGGAGTGAGCTCATTGGGCTGCTGTACATGCTCCTTGTCTCCAGGCCGTGGAGGACAGTTCAGAAGAAGCTTAGAAGTCTCCTCGTATAAAAGTCATAGTGTGGGTTGCTTTCCATATGGCGTGACCCTGTGAACTGATCTTTAAAGGTTGAGTAGAATGTTCTTCGAATCAAGTGACCGGTCGATCTCAGGGACGGCCTCGCTAGCGGGACTTAGGGCTCGAGAGGTTCACCCCTAGCCTGAAGCCCTGTGGAGCCTTCCTGAAAGGACCCTGAAGCTGGTTCCCAAGAAAACAGCATGTACCCCCATAGCATACCTATTCATGGCCTTAAGGTCTGCTCTGGGGACTAGTCCTGCCCTACAGGCGGTCGACCCTAGGGAATCTTTAGGGAACTACAAATTTGATACGGTTGCTCTGCCAAAAGCGCTGTCCCTACTTACCTACCTATGCAAAATATGACTTGGCCAACAGTATGAGTGCATTGGTAAATTGAAAGTATATCTTTCATTCGCAACTGAGTCTATCTACTTGCATTGGCATAGAGTCTGTATCGGATTGTCAGTCTCTAGTACATTGAAACTTTCTGGACTGCTCTCGTTGTTCAAATCGCTTGAGCTCATCTAAGATCAGTCTAGTACCCAGTTGAGTACAGATACTCTCCATGACAACTTGACTTAGGCCGAGCACCAGTCTAGTTCGACTTCGGGTGTCTCGGGCAACCATATACCCAACAGATAACACAAAGCCTATCTCCACCGTCTGTAGGATTGGCAGCTCTGGAAGTAGGCTTGAAAGGTCGGCACATACAGGGGTGCGTTTTGCAAAGAGGACAAACTCCGAGCGTGAAATTTCTCTGAGAGTGTGGAGTGTCGTCTTCGCTTTGCAGCGCGGAATTCTTGCATGGTGACAGTGCGTCTGTTTTCCCTTGTTTATCTTGCTGAGTCTCGGAACCACGCGTAGAGTTCTTAAAAGGAGTTCCGTCGCACACGCATAGGGATTGCTTGCAGTAGTAACAAAATGGCGTGGAGAGTGTTACTGCATCGACGTCTGAATGTGAATGGGTTGCGTTTGCATTATCGGTGACTATCTTTGGTGGCAACATAACGCTTGAGATTAGTCGTTCACAGTGTAAATGCGGATGGATTCAGCTTGTATCGAAAGGATATGAAGAGGGTAAAGATTTTGAAAGGGAAGTTGGGATATTGGTGATCCTTACAGTTTTTATATGAATGAGATGAGCCGAACCCGGGTTCTCTTGATATCAGCAAATAGGTAGGCTCAACGTAGGTCAACCCGCAACGATCTGTCGGGACATCAACGACAACGATCAAACAAACGATGGTAACACAACAGGAGTAGTGTATCCAGCTGCAACGTTCCTGCCGGACTCTCGGAGTAAGAGTCAACAGTCAAGAGTGTATTCAATGATATAAACGAGCTAGAGGCGCTTGTGTACCCGCCTGACACGTATAGGTTCTGCGATGATGCTATAGATCAACAACTCGTGACGAGAATCACTATTAACGATCTAGTGATCATCACGCTCAAGCCATACACTGCATGCATCGTGGAGAGTCTTGAGAGCAGGCTCTATCTTTATGGACCGCTCAAAGAAGCTCTCGTCAATGCG
This sequence comes from Cladonia macilenta KoLRI003786, assembly GCA_000444155.1. Taxonomy (NCBI): domain Eukaryota; kingdom Fungi; phylum Ascomycota; class Lecanoromycetes; order Lecanorales; family Cladoniaceae; genus Cladonia; species Cladonia macilenta. The sequence continues at coordinate 126,051 of KE598574.1, read as the reverse complement.
TTTGAAGAATTGCAAGGTGCCAACGATGTGGAAATCCGCATACGAGACTGTTGTGAGAGTCAGCTGCCATTGTGGCGACCTGTTCCAATAATCGGAGTAGATAAATGCTACAAGTTGGAGGACACCTTACCTGTCTTTCCAAGAAGGAACGGCCCACCATTAGCCCTCAACATGTCTCCTACCTCTTTGATCGCAGGCATTGCTTTCTCCCACGCCTTGTCACCACCCTGCTCCTTTTCCCATTGTGTAAGAGACATGCCGATTCTCTCTTTTCGCGTTCTTTCAAAATATTCGACGGAAGCAGTATTGAGAAGTTTTCTGGGAACTAGTGGTATCATAGCAGGTCTCAATTGCATGAACATGTTGAGGATGCCGGCCTCAACTTTGGCCAAGTTGGGGGAATCAACATGTAGAGGAGGCTCTGGATATTGTTTTTCTAGCTCGGCTGCTATCTTGGCCGAGTCCATAATATGCCGACCCTTCGCGTCGCGGATAGTGGGAATAGTATAAGGGGTGCCTTGCTCGTTGGGTGGAAGTCCGAAAGACTTGAGAGTAGGAGCAATGTCGGGATATTCGACCCATTCTGTCTTGTAAGGCAACTCCTTATAGTTGAGGTACAGACGAGCTCAATTTCGTTAGCTAGCAGTCTCGAAGGCTGGATTGGGTGTATTAGCATTGCAACATACTCTTCCATGGGTTCGGCGACCAGCAGGCACATCGACCTTTGCTTGGCAGATCGTACAAGATAGTTTCCGACATATCTAGGGGGCAATTGGGAGCTTGACAGCTTTTTGAAAGCAGGGGATGAACAAGAGAAACTTAGAGCTGCTACATGCCATCTGTGCGTGAGGGGGAGCCCCGCGTGATTTAAACATGACGCTGCTGATGTGAGCGTTTTTTAGTATGGAACGGTCTTCGAGATATTGGTATGACCATCCATTGACCGGGGTCGGCCAGTGTCAACTCCGGGCTCCGGGGGCCAAGCTTTCACCAGCCAATGTCTAGCGAAAGATCTCCTCCGCTCTGTCCAAGAATTTGCTCGTACTMTAGTAGTACCTACTTCAGAAGCACCTACCATGCGCCATCACGCACGATGGCCTCAAAATCAATCGACTTTCCTTCATCTTACACTTCGCTCAACACCAGCGCCATAACAGTGTCTCATGTCCCTGCGTCATCTCCTGCGCCAACACCAGTGGTCCTTGTGACATTGGATCGGCCAAAGAAACACAATGCCTTCACCGGCACCATGGAGAAAGAGCTGGTGCACGTCTTCTCCCTCCTTGACTTGGATGACCGTGTCAAATGTGTGGTATTGACTGGTGCTGGCAAGACGTTCTGTGCAGGTGCAGACCTTGATGTTGGGTTCCCACTCATTAAAGAAACAGTGAGAGAGACTGAGCACAGAGACGAGTAAATCGACCAGTCCACTTGATCTTTTAAAGAATTGCTCACTCGTGCTATAACAGAGGAGGGAGAGTTGCACTTGCCATCTATAGATGCTCGAAACCCACGATTGTAGCTATCAATGGAGCAGCTGTAGGGATAGGAATCACAATGACCCTCCCAGCGAACATACGACTCGCATGTAAGTCGGCAAAGATTGGCTTCGTCTTCTCCAGACGCGGCTTGGTCATGGAAGCTTGCTCCTCCTACTTTCTGCCTCGACTGATTGGTCTCTCACGTGCCATGCATCTCACAACGACGGGCTCAATCTACCCTGCCTCACATCCACTTCTCAACGAACTTTTCTCCGAAGTCTTACCTACGCCCGAAGCGACCCTGACCCGAGCTCTAGAATTGGCGGAAGATGTGGCCAAGAATACATCCAACGTCTCTATAAACATGAATAAGGCCTTGATGCATCACGGACCGGAAAGTGCGGAGGGTGCACATTTGCTTGAGTCAAAAATACTTTCAGGACTGTTTGGACGCAAGGATAACGATGAGGGCGTGAAGAGCTTCCTCGAGAAGAGGCCGCCCCAGTTTCGGGGGAAGATGCCGGACGATGCCCCCAGCGTGTATCCTTGGTGGGAACCTCTGGATGTTGCAGGCAGTCCGAAAGCTTCGAGTTTAAAGTCGAAGCTTTGATCACTGTAAAGTCGATATCCACGGCCCATTTAGCTATACACTGAGCAGCCTCGTATAGCAATAGAAGGGTTCACCCCCTTACTATACACACCCGCTTACTGTACAGCTCTGTGGGGTTGGACCCGCAGCTCGCGAAAAGGGCCTTGAAAGACTCCCTGAAGTGAACACCTCCGGGGCTCAATATTGTTGCTTAGGCGAACAATCTTCGAGCGTTTTCTAGGCCCTTTTCGCCAGCTTTCGGTAAAGCAAAGGGGTGAACCCTTCTACCTTTGCCGCCCAGTGTTTTTTGCTACCTTAACCTCAAATTACCCTTCCCTGCCCTATTTCTCTTTAAGCCACCCCTGCACACAAACTATATCTACTATTTAGTTCCACCTATACAGAAATCTACCTCACGTCAATATCGGTCAGAATGCTCAAATTAGATCCGAATCTGATGAGCCTACAAATATAATATCCTATCAGGCTCTTCTGGCCCTTTAGTTCCTAACAAGCCTGACGTTCACTGATTGTTATTCCGACCGCTTCTTGCTGGTTATCGAACGAGCAGTCATCAGTTCATTACACAACAGCTCGGAGCATGTCATCTTAACAAACCCATACATCCAACCACATCCTGCGACTAAGCTCGACGATGCAGCTCGTAGCAGACCATTCATGACTAAACACGTAGCGAGCTTATCAGACAAACACACAGCACAGCACCTGGCGACATTGCGGAACCACACACCCGGAAAGCCCTGTTCGACACTTGAAAGGGGCCAAAGAAATGCTGAGCAAAGGGGATAAGTGCAGGCATCCAGCCTAGGGGACAGTTCGAGGTGAATAATGGGATTGGACTCATCCACACGCTCAACCATGCCGTCGATATTTGTTGCGAGATTCAGCCGACTACATGGTATGTTCGCTGATAGGTTCGATTGTTAACTGCCACAGCAGAGGCACTTTTTCGTAATTCCTCAACGCACTAGATCCACAATCCATTGACCACCAGCCCCATGGCCTAGGCCAATGATGTCGCTTCTAAGAACCGTTCCTGTCCAACCCAGGAACGAGCAGACACAGTCAACCTAGAGCATACCTTTTTTCCCTTGCCCAGCAATTCATATGCACCCTCACGACTCATGACAAGGCTGTAACGCCAAGCTATTGCTGCTCTAACCCGGTTGTAGCGCCTTATTCTGACCTCTTCGCAGAAAGTCGTGAACGCAATATCGTCGCCGTCTCCAGCTTCGGCTTCATTACCATCACCCCCCGCAATCCTCGCCTTTTATCAACCCAAAAGTGTACATTTTGAGATGAGCTAACAATGCTGGCTAATCAGGTCAGCTAACGCTTGGTCCAATCTCGTAGACCTCCCTGCTCTAGCCTTGTTGAAAGCCCCGAAAAAGCTGCGCTGCTGATACTCTCTATGATGTCTCCTCTATGCCATCTGCCTCATCAACCTTATACATGATTAGCAACTCCCAATCTCGAGCATATCGATATACACCCAGGAGGAAACGGATTCCATCCTTCACCAGCCGAGTTTCATTCTCACAGCGTGAACGACGTCAACTTGCGCGCCCGGGTCTAGACTATAATTAGCCACCTCTCGTTAGTCTGCGGCTCTAAGGCGACAGGCCTCAGAGGTAAATGCGCACATGGCCATGAAGCAATCATCGAAGGGTCCGTGTTGCTCGGGAGCTTGGGCTCCTATGCGTGCTTCTAGCGCCGAAATCGCACTTTCTGATACGCGACATATGATGGATATGTCATTTTTTCCCTTACACTCCCCCATGGCAATTCAACATATCCATCAACCATGTTATCCCTATCCCTCCTTCCCTTTTTCCACGCAATCCTCTCATCTGCCGAAATACACTGCTACTCCGATCCAGCAATACTCCCACCCACCCTCTCTAGCTGCAATCATGCATTCAGTGAACTCCGAACGTGGGCCTTCCAATGCGGTGACTCTCCCAGAGACTTCGGCCCCGCACCAACGAGCCCCGGTGGCATATCCCTTCCGCTACGTTTCATCGACCCCATGCAAAGTAGCGGGCCCGTTCGATGCGGTATTGATATATCATGGGCACCCAGACCATGGGTCCCTCCGCCGCCGCCTGCGGGTGTCGATCGATTTTCTCCCTGGGAGATTTTGTGGCAGGCGGGTACGATGATGCGTATGTGTTTGCAATCATACGGGCCGCAGCCTTATCCGCTGCAGTTGGGCTATACGTGGATTAAACCGGATCAGTGGGTGGTGGTTCAGATTGTCCCAGTGGTTTTTGATGAGGGATATCCTGGTAGTGGGGAGGGGGACTTGACTGTGATGATGGGGAATGGGACGAACACAATTGTTGATGCAAATATGTTTAATCCGAGTACATGTGGCAGTTCGATTACGCTTGCAAACGCTTCAGGAAATGCCACGGAGGCGGTGGTAGCGGCATAGCTGTTTCTGCGTAGACAATAGACATGTCGACCAGAACGATGAATCATCCTCGATCGGGACACCAGGCCTCCAACTATATATATCCAGCTATGTTCAAGGATAAATTCTGTAATTCCACAGCGTTTTCCGCTGCAACGCATCAATACCAGGGAGTAAAGTACAAGCCATCCGGACACCCAGTTTTCCCACACATCCACATAGCTTCTGATACCTACAGTTCGCCTATCCACGCTCAACATATCCTTTCCATCTCCTCAACATACCCCACTCTACACTTCCTCCCTTTCCCACCCCAACCTTCCCAACTTCACCCTCTCCATATCAACACCCACATCCCTACCCTCCTTCCCTACAGCCTCTACACCCCTCTACCCACGCACTCTTATCCCTCCTCATTCGCAAGAAATCTCATTCAATTCATTAACAACGTCTATCGCGAAGCGTACTCCTATCCATGCTCAAAAGCGGACGAGCTAGCTGAGCCGGTGGGTAAAGGGAAAGGGGAGGATGCGAGGCTGTGATGGGAGGAAGCATGGGAGAGGGATGTAATCCGGAGGCTGAGGAGTGTGGGGGAGGGTGGAAAGTGTGCAGGGACAGGTATGGGGGATGGGAGGGGGGTTAGTGAGGGTGTCATGGTGGGTTTGGGAAGGGGGAGAAGGGGAAAGCGAAGGGGAAGGGGAGAAGTTGGATTGGGGTTTAGGGGCTTCTAAGATAGATGTAGTGTTAGATAATGGTCCGGGAGCCCATCAACCCCCAACTGTACCGCGCCGAACTGATGCCTGGATAGTGCGAAAGGCTCCTAAAAATGGTCTTCTAGGAGACGAGATGTAGGGGGAGAGACCCTGCTCTGGGGACTTATCCTAGCGCTTAGGCTACTAACTCTAGGCGGTCTCTGGGTGGCCATACAGTTACTAGGTGTATACGGTTGGGGGGTCAACCCTTCTACGCCAAGACTCGCGGGCTGCCGGACCACTATCTAATACCAAACCTATCGTATATAGATATAGAAAGACTAGTTTTCTGTTTTTTGTTTCTCTAGTGAAGAGAGAAGGGGAGAAGGTATCCATTTGAACTCAGTAAGTATTAGATAAAAGACCAATCAGTCGGTTTTTATCACCGCTCAAGCTCTTCCGCAAAAATTAATCTTCCAGATAGCTACAAGACAATAAACCCCGTCCCTCAACATACCTTACCGTTAAACCCCCCTTCCCTCAGCCCACTTCGGCAGCTAACGCCCTCCGAAATTTATTTTTTACTTCATCTAACGTAGCGTGGATATCTGCACCCCAAATCCACCCCATTTGTTTCTCTAATTCCCTGCCCACCCCCTCTGTTCCCCCTAAACGCCTCATAGTATCGTCTTTGAAGCCGATCAATTCGCCGGCTTCCTGACTAAGTTTGACGACACGCGAACATCGTGGTCTGCGGATGGAGTCGTAGGTTGTTAGGGCGTGGGAGATTTGGGAGGCGATGGAGGGGGAGGAGATTTGGTTGGTGGAAGAGGAGGAAATATGGGAGGGAGGGATAACGAGGGATAGCACATGCGAGAGGACCAGCGCATCTTCAATGGCTTGGCTAGCCCCTTGGCCGGCGAAGGGGGTCATGGCGTGGGCGGCATCGCCGATTAGAGCGCAGTTGTGGAGGGGGGAAGTGGAGATGTAAGTGGGTGTGCGGGTGGGTGAGTGGGTGTGGATGGCCCAGGCGGTGAGGTGGGGGGTGTCCATTAGCTAATTCAACCGATAGAGAGATGTTAGTAGTTGGTAAGATTTGGGGAAAGGAGAGGGGGTTGGGAAGGGTTATAGGGGAGGGGTTGTGTAGGGGTGGAAGTGGGGGAAAAGGGGAGGGAGGGAGGGACTTACTTCGACAAGGGCCTGGGCTTTCTCGCCCCATCCTGCGAAGAGGATGTCTAGTTCTTCGCGTTTGGCGGGGACGTGGAAGGTGGGATGGGGCCAGGATGGGACTTCGAAGATTAGGGCTGCGAGGTTGGCCATAGAGCCACCTTCGATGCGGTCGCTGAGGAAACCGCGTTCTAGGTTGTTAGGATATGCGTTAGTTCTTAGTTTTTTGGGGTATATGGATTGGGCTGGGTAGGGGAAGAGGGAGGAGGGTGAGGGGGGCAATTTACTCGATCCGCATAATATCGTAGCCTTCTGCGCGTACTCCGCTCCTAATTTCTCAATCACAATATCCATAGGCCTGATATTCCGGTACACGATACTATTAGCGAACACCGGTTCTGTGTATTCGGGTCCTAGAATGTGTTCTCTGACAACGCTTCGGATGCCTTCGGCTCCTACTACGGCGTCTGCGGTTGCGGTTGTGCCGTCGGCGAAATGTAGTTCCACCGCCCCTCCATCAATATCGTTGTCTGAGATTCTTATGAGGCGTTTTTGGAGATGGGCACGTTCTTGGGGAATGCCTTCGACGAGTTTGGAGAGGAAGCGGGCGCGGTGCATACTTTGCATGCCGGTTTCGCACTTTTGGGCGCAGAGGAGCTTGCCTTCGTTTTCGCCAACACCCTAATATAGAAACTTCATCAGCTTTTGTGACGAACTGTGACTACAATTGGTCGGCGTAGTTAAAGTCACTCACGATGATGTAGTCGCAAAAGATCTTCTCATGAGAAGGCCACAGATTTCCCGTTGTAGTTTCAGTAAAGGCTCTTTCTGCCAGGGGACTTAAGAGCCTCAATGCTGTCTGTGCATTTGGACCGATCTCGACACCGGCTCCGAACTCGCTGAATGTTGGTGCGGCTTCGTAAACGTGGACGTCGATGTGGGGATGCTTGAGAAGACCAAGAGTAAGACATAGCCCAGCGATGCCACCGCCTATAACAGCGATGCCGATGCTTGGTGATTGAGGAGTAGCATTTGGAGTTGACGTCATGGCTTGTTGTCAAGCAAACTTCACGATATCAAAAGGGTTATTCGAGAAGAGGCCAAGGGTTGAGTTAGATGACAGCGCGACAAGGGTTGTCCGCAGGCTATTGAATGAGAGCGTTCAGAAAGCGTAGAGGTCGTGGAGGGACTTGGGCAAATGTCAGTAACAAGGTAGCTTGTGGAGATTCTGTCACACACCATTTCGGAAGCGATAAGTGGGTTCTATAATCTGGAATAACAAAATCTTCTTGTAGCACGGGATAGTGTAGGGTTGCGAGATAAACCAGGCCATCTGTTCGAATTGTTAAATGCAGAAAGTCCTAAGTCTCGGGTTGCTGCCGATAGCTGACAGTCTACAAGGTCTCCGTGGCTGATTGTCATTTGGCGATATAGTCCCAATGTAGGAATGGGATGACGCTAGAGGATTGAATTATGACTCGTGCACCTACATCTTTGTACGACGGGGCTTCATTAGATAGATCTTGCATGAGAAGCCAGCGTTAAATCGGACTTACGAACCACTGACCTGGTATCTTCTTTCTCTAGCTCCGGAGACTGCCATTCTTCGCCCAATTGTTTCTTTGTACTACCATGCAGTATGCAGGGCGTGGAGATCACATTAGCGCCACCAAGCAGATTCTAGAGGATCAGCAGATTGCAATAGGAGTTCCCACATTCGTTATTTTTACTAGCTAGAAGCTACTAAGACTCCTCCTTCGAAGAATTCTGGAAATTCTGGGAACGTATCATCGTCTCCAATAAGCCTCTCCCATTCGCTATACCACTCTGGAAACTCGGCGTCTAGTGATATCAATCCCCCCCAATGAAGAATGGATAGCACATATGGCGGTCGAAAACGCTCGTGAACATTGGTTTATTGCCTAACAGAGGAGCCTCTTGTTGGTGTTCAGCCGAGGATCGTACAAGGTCGCTGGTCCCCCATTTCTCGATGCCATCATTTCTCTGCATATCAATGACTGCGTTATAAAGGCCGTAAGGAATTCAGAAAGGCCGAGTCTGAGTCACTAAGGGCGGTGAAAGGTACGTAGCGGTTCCACTGGGGTATGGTTTGGTAGGGTGAAAGAAGATGGATCCTAGTGGTGGGAACCTCAGCGAATATATAAAGTAGGTCATTGAGTTACCGAAACAGCACATTCCTTTCATCTACCCCCTTACTGTATGGACTCCTTACTGTATGGCCCTATAGGGGTGCACTTAAGGCCAATGAAGTGGGCCATAGGGTGTCCCGGCCAGCTGCAGAAGATGCAGCAAGGGGTCCTCCCCTTTTAGCCATTCTGAGCTAGCGCCTCTTTTCTTGGAATTATCACCTCACTTTCGCATCCTTTAGTAACAAGCGGTATTCTTCTACATTTCCATGTATTGACGGTCTAAGCTTTGGGAAGAATTGTTGGAAGTGAGTTCCGTGGATGAATATATTGAAAGCCCACACGATACACCCATGCTTTCCGTTGTCCTGTAGCCTAATTGCAATGCCTAATGGTCAAGCTCGCAGAACGAGCCATTGCCGCAGTGTAAAATTTTTAAGCAGCTCACTGATCATGAATTCCGTCATGACGCTTTGTCTATCCTGGGGCCCATAAAATTATAAACATGGCCCTGTCGTCAAGATTGTGGCGATTGATCAACTTCGGATCCTTTTTGCCAGCTTGGGTGCGGCGATTCAATTCCGGCATATCAAATCGAGTTCAGATGCTGATCCCATTCAAATGCAGTGGTTGCCGGTAACGGCGTATAGTCAAATCCTTGTGCTAGCACTTGTCATTTGCAATGTGCAGCCAGCAAAATCTTTCATTTATACTGTGTCCGGTCCAGTGTCAATTTCAGCGTAGCCTTGTACCTAGTTGATGGCGAGCCTCGGACTGTTGAAGCAGCGAGCTGCAAAGAATCTTGAATAAAGCTTGGTTGTTCTTTGGGGGAAATGATGGGTTCTGAAGGTAATCGAGGGGTTTTAAATACTTAGCAAAGCCGATAGGTAATCGGGTGGCAGAACTTGTTAATCCCAGCGCTCGTCGATCACATAGCGTCAACATGCAATTCTGAGGGTTTATGAGGCCATGCTCGAGTCCTGGGGGCTTGGAAACGTTTCAATGCAAATTCACATTCAAAAAGGAGAAAACCCATGTTGGTAATGTGATTTCGGAACGCAGGCCCTTGCAGGAATCATCACTAGGTTCGTTAGACCACGCTCAACACGCAATTCCGATCTTTCGAGATTGTTCCGAGTTGAAAATTGCATGATACAGTACTGCTGGCAAGGCCTTTGGGTGACGCTCTTCACCACTTTAAGCCCTTATGTCTCCCAATATTGGCACTAAGAGATCGGAATGGCGCAAAACTATGGTAATCAACCCGACTAAGCACGAGTCCGGAATCCAGAAGGCGATTGTGGGGATCTGACAGCTTTTGTATGAACATTGCAAGCTTCCATGCCCTAGAAGACGCCCTGCAAGACGAATTCTGGGATCCTGGGTAGTTTTGCTGGGGCTTTATTCCCGAATCGGATCCATGGAAACGTTTTGATAGTCTGCTGTCACACGTCAACGTGTGAGGACAAAGACCCTTGCCGTCCGCCCCACGTACGCTCAGTGATTGAGTAAGCCATTGTGATCCTTGGCATCGTAAATGCTTTAGAGCTAGGTCCACGTGGCTCATCCGAGGATATCCACAGTCTAGCCTGAAGTCCCTGCCTTTTGACAGATGGTGTACACCATATGTCGAAGGCTAGACCACCAGCCACCAACCAGAAGCATTCTGTCCTCCGCATTGACAGCCGAGTCCGCAGTTCGCTCCAGGTATCTTCCGAGCGAGACTTCTTCGTTCACAAGACAGGGCTCCGGGCCTTCCACAACGTAGATTTTGGGAATCACAGGACAGGCACACAGCCTGTGAAGCAGAATGTTTCTTTTCTTTCCATGCATGACGGTGATCAGTATGTATATCGGAAATCTCCAGGTATAAACATGCGAAAACAGCAGCAGGTCCAGCCATTCAAGGATTTAATTTCCGTTTCAGCCATGGCTCCAAGTAGATAACGTCTGGCTATCATTGCCGATATCGGGAAGGGTCTACTATCCTTGAGGTGTTGGCCCTTATATGTTATCGCCGCGTCGAAGCCCCACATGCCATGCAACAAGAGCAGTCATGTAGCTCGCACCACAACCTGGTCACGATACCTTGTTTCGATGGTAGCGTACGTTGGAAAGAGGGGCTATGCGTGGGTGGAGGAGACTTTTCGTTTTTTCCCTTGCAGATAGAAAATTTGCGGGGGAAAGTCTGTCGCGTGACGTTGTCGCTTCTTGGTGAGGCTTTTCGCGAGGCGCGAGCTCTATCTACCTACCTTTAGTCTCATAACAAGCGCATATGCGGTATACTCATACTTCCCAAAGCCGCAATCCAATTGACAGTCTGATCATCATGACCCGGACGCTTTGTCCTCATGCAGCAGGCAGGGGGAATATCTTTGAAGGACTATGGTCGCCGGCTTTGGCTTTTGCGCGCTGCTCGCGTGATCATAGACTTTATGAGCAAATAGTCCCACATAACACAGAGCCTACATAACATTCTTCATGCCCACATTCCCCCATGAAATCCTCCTTTCCCTCTTTTAACCTATACGAAGAGACAGATCAGCAGAAGACCTACCACTACCCCTACTAAATCCGATGTATACCCTTCATACCCCACCGCTCTCCGTCGCGTCCACGCCAGGAAACCCCAGCGTTAGAAAGCCAAACATTCTTTTTATTCTAGCTGACCAGGTCTCCGCTCCGCTCCTACGCCTTCATAATGAAGCTTCCCCTATAAAGACTCCTCACATTGACGCTCTAGCAGCCAAATCTGCCGTCTTCACCTCGGCCTACTGCGCCTCTCCTCTCTGTGCACCCTCACGCTCCTCCCTAGTCACGGGTCAATTGCCGACCAGGATTAGTGCCTGGGACAATGCATCACCACTCGGATGTGATGTGCCCACATATGCACATTATCTGCGAAGAGAAGGTTACGAGACGGTCTTAGCCGGCAAGATGCACTTCATCGGAGAGCAACTACACGGTTACGAAGAGAGGTTGACAAGTGATATATATCCCGGAGACTTTGGATGGTACGTGTAATAAAAGATGGAGGCAGGGGATGATGGTAGGCTGGTCGTACGATTACGATAGCAGTACAAGCACAACAACTTTTTCATCTACCCTTAGCTAATCGTGTTCAGGGCCGTCAATTGGGACGAACCTGATCGTCGTCTAGAATGGTACCACAACGCCTCCTCTATCCTCCAAGCCGGCCCCTGTATTCGCTCTAACCAGCTTGATTTCGACGAAGAGGTCATGTTCAAATCCACACGATACCTCTACGCCACTGCTCGCCGCCCACCGTCAGCTCGCCCCTTCTGCCTCACGGTCTCCCTCACGCATCCTCACGACCCTTACACCATTCATAAGGAATACTGGGATCGCTACGAAGGGGTTGACATACCAATGCCCGCAGTCAATATCCCAACGGAAGAGCAGGACGCACATAGCCAGCGCCTTCTGAAAGTATGTGGATTATTGGATGAGGATATTCCTGATGAGGCGATCAAGAGGGCAAGAAGGGCTTATTTCGGAGCCGTGAGCTATGTGGATGATAATGTTGGGAAGCTGCTCCAGGTCCTCAAGGATTGTGGGATGGATGACAATACCATCGTAATCTTCTCAGCTGATCACGGAGACATGTTGGGTGAGAGGGGTTTGTGGTATGGAAATAGCACTATCTAAGTGCCATGCAACTATAAAGATTGAAGGGAGACGCTGACACAGCCAGGTATAAAATGTCCTTCCACGAAGGCTCCGCTCGGGTGCCCCTTATGATCTACGACCCAAGTCAAGTTGCGCCCAAGAAGATCTATCAAAATGTCTCAAACATCGATATCCTCCCTACATTAGTCGATCTCGTCAATGGATCCCTCGACATTCGCTTGCCAATGGACGGCAACTCCTTGGTCCCATATCTGAATGGACGTGCACAGGGACTGCCCAAATACGACACCGTGTACGGCGAATACTGCGGCGAAGGCACTATTGCTCCGCTCATGATGATTCGAAGCGGTGATTGGAAACTTGTAGTCTGTCCCGTGGATCCACCACAATTCTTTAACGTAAAATGTGACCCTCATGAACTGCACAACCTAGTTACGAGCTCGGACTCAGCCGTACAAGAGAATTTTCAGCACTTCATGATAATGGCTAAGAATAGATGGAACTTTGATGCTATTCACAACGAAGTGTTGAAGAGTCAGCGCACTAGAAGATTATGCTGGGACGCACTCAAGGAGGGTCGTTTTGAGAGTTGGGACTACCAGCCCAGAGAAGATGCAGGTAACAAGTACGTAACAAATTGGGGTAGCAATCTTCACCCGCCGTTGTCGCTTCTGAAACAAAACCGCCTGATAACAAGCTATTTGGCTAATCATTCGCAACCTAGGTACATCCGCTCCAATATGCCCCTCGACGACCTCGAACTTCAGGCCCGCTACCCACCAGTAGACTCCATGGGCCGCGAGAAGCCCCGCGGGCAAGCCAAAGGCATCGCAGCGGCATGGGGAGAGTGAGAGGGAGCAAGCAGTCGTCGATTCTTCAACCGTTTACGATTGCTTCTGTGCTTTGATATACGCGATTTACCAGCGAAGCGAGGCTTGCATATTGCATAAAAGAATGATTTGCGCCTTGTGCTTTAGCGAGCTTGCTGTTGAAGACTGTATGATACCATGTCTGTTTTCTAGCGCATGATATCCCAGCTGGCTTGTCTTTTTCTGCTTGATTCGCTAGATGTTGTGGATGGTGTGCATATGTTTGCTAGTTGCTAGAATTTGTAGAATGTATTCGTCTTTGCTTGCTCATTCATTATAATATCGAACAGACCCGCGTGTTCCGTCCTTTGCATTGGTGAGAAAAACAGGCTGGTCATACAGCACTTACCTTAAACAGAGAATGGCTTGAAAGTCAGGCGGCGTGTCTTTAAAGAGGCGGATGAATAAGTTTCATTACGAGTCTTGGGGTGGAAAAATGGCGGAGAATGAAGCAAGATTTTTGCATCTAGAAGCGTTGTCTAAGTTGGATTCAACATCAATTAAAGTCTTTTAGGGCAGTATATCTCCTCATTGCACCTTTATCAAGCGCGATAATATCCTGTTTGAGGGCGAGAAACCCCAGGCCATGCATACAAAGAGGTTGTTAAACTCACATCTAATACTTATTAAAAGCAGCTAGAGCAGCTTAATTCTTCTATCATTTGCTTTCTAAGCCCGAAAAAGCTATAATCGAGGGTTAGAACCCCTGGAGCTAAGGTTCTCGTAGGTATTACTAGGAACGAATTAGCAGGTCTTAGCTCTATGTGTATGATATATGCCTGGTAGTAGACCTCAAGCCTATCCGGAAACGCAACCCGTGGATTATACCGGCAAAAGAACGGCCCAATGATGACCAGGACACCCTTGATGGTGACTACATAAGCTATACTTTACAGCTATTTAATTATAATAACAACATTACCCCTGGCGTTCTACCACGAGCGAACATAAGAATCGGACTCCTGTCATTAGGAAATCTATACCCTTCAAACCCCCCAAAAAAACCATCAAACGATCTCTCCTCCAACATCCCAGTCACCACTTCCATTCAATATCATGAGCAAAAGCTCACGCCGTGCATATATCCCATCAGAACGTGGACCTAGTCTGGCGGACGTTATGGTATAGTATTAAGATCCTAAGCCGAAGAGGAAGTCTGCATTATGAGAGAAGAGTAGGAGTATGCGGTTTCCACAAGAAATGGGAAAGATGTCGTGTTGTAAGCGAGTGATGGGGGATTTTGCTGGGAGGGAGGGAGGGAGGTAGGATTGGGGATGGGTACGGGTTTGGTGGGGGTGTTGAATGTTATTCTGAGTTGGAGGAATCTGGATGGGCACGGCAGGGAGTAGGGTACGGGGAAGTGAGGAGGGTTTGTGGATCTATAGCATAGATTGATTACGAAAGATCGATGTAGATAGAAATAGAACTACTGACCTGAACAGACATATTGCATATATTCCTCCACAGCCTATCCCTTAGTACCCATATCTTAAACCTCAATCCCTCCTGCAATTCTGATTCCTACCCTCACAACACCCCATCTCGCTCTCCATCAAATCCCCCCAAAACAAGACTATTTAAATCAAGGACATAAGGTAGAGCTGACACTTACCAAATCCTCCCCAATCCCAGCGCAAAAATCACAGCTCTAGCGGTTCCAATGCCCAAGCATAACCCTTCCAATCCACCTCCTCCATCACCCCTTACAACCTCTCAAGTCCAACCCCCGCTCCAGCCCCCCCCTTTCTCCAACACCAACCCACCTTTTCCCTACCCAACCCCCCATCCCCTACCCCCTCCACCCACC
>KE598574.1:0-110296 GCA_000444155.1 Cladonia macilenta KoLRI003786 | reverse complement strand
TGAGTGAGGGGGAGTTAAGAGCGGGGGGATAGTGATGGATATAGGGTGAGGAGGAGAGGGGGAGGGATAGGGTGTTGTGGGAGGGGCAGGGGGGGGAAGGTGGTTCGAGGGGTTTCTGTGGTGATGTGGATTCTGATGTGGGTTGAGGGATTAGCGGAGGTAGGGGCGAGATTGGGTGAGGCAAATCTTGAAGGGCGCGATAGCTTGTGGAGTTGCAGTGAGGGATGGGGAGGGGTGGACATTGGGATTTGCTTGGGAAAGGGGGCTGGTGGGATGGGGGAGGTGTGATGAGGGGGAGAGATGAGGAGAACACACTATGATCTGTAGGGATAGGAACAAGAGTGTCTGTGAAGCGTGGGTTAAAAGGAGGATATTGGACGCATACCGTAGGTGGAATGGACCGATATTGTAGCATAGATGGAGCAATATTAGGATACAGAATACTAGTAGAGCTTTTGATAGGCAAGCAATTCTCAGTGCTTTGGGAAGATTCCAGCTTTTGCACTTCTTCTGGCCGAAAACCTGGATTCGCAGCCCAAACCTATTGCTCAATTTCTATGTCTTTGGGTACCGACCATTCCTCTCCAGTAAGTGCAACCCACTTGCCATTTCGATCATGCTTCCAATCCGCACAAATCTCAAATGCTACAGCTCTGTAAATCACATCCCTCAGTTCCCGATTATCGTAATCCAACACCGTTAAATCAACCAGAGAATCCAATTCGCCCAGTCTAATTCGCTTAGCCAAAGAACCATAACAGACCTCGAATTCGCTCCACAGATCAGTCCTCTCACAAGTCCCCAGTGTCTCCTTGTCATCAAGCACCCCGTTCCCGCTTGTAGGCGAGAACCGTGTCCGCAAATGCCGGAGACGAGGCGCCGCTGCTTGAAGGAAGCGGCAGAATTGATGCATGTGACGCGTGGTGAAGGGAAAGATGGCTATATAGTCGATGGATGTTAGATATGGTAGTGTCCTCCAAACGCCGTCCCTCATCTTCTGCTCGTTGATGGGAGTGAAGATTGATGGGACGTGTTTTTGAAAGTACTGGTACGTGCTGTAAGCGCGGATGGAGGAGCCTTCATTGAAGATGCAGTGGCTCCAGGGCAGGATGTTAAGAATGTTTTTGTCTTGGGAATCGGTCGCTGGTGCGTAGGCTGAAGGCGTATCTGTGGCTTGGCTTAGGTGGAGGATTTGGTAGGGAATCTGAAAAGCCCAGTCGTCGCTTTCTCGGAGATCGTAGGGCATGAGTTCTTGGAAGGATGATGGGGGAAGCATGATTGTAATGGCCGGAGGGTCGAGTTGTGATATGACCCATAGTATCTGCCATTCCATATTGCAGAGCGGCACCTTTCTATCGTCATGCTCATTATCAGATGCATCTTGGTAGAATAAAATGGTCTCGATGCCCCCGACTAGATCATGGTCCTGAACGAAGGATATCAATTGTTCACTAGACGCAGACAATCCAAGACTGGTCAATGCAAGCTTCACATTAGTGAACAGCGTTTGCAGGCATAGAGTGCGGAGGCGCCGGCAAGTTAGAGATAGGTCTTTGATTGGGTGGTATCCGGACTGGAGAAGTGTTTCTGAAGGTTCCCCGTGGAGGTTATTTATGGGATGAGGTTGTCTTTCTGTCAGGAAAGAGAATATCTGTAGGACTAGCTCGGCGGGAAGGTCGACAAGAGATGTCATCTTGCTCTATGAAACTGGCTTCTTTTCGGGCCTCGATTCCTTTCCCAGCGCGAGGAACAATAGAACTGGAGGATAAGCAACTCCAGCAGCTTCAATTATAACCAAAGACAGCTTATCCACAGCTTATTCATATGCTTCAGGAGGCGTTTCCTTACGTTGTAACCGAAGTGTGCGGCTATATGTGTGTGTTGTCTTGTAGCAACCCTGTTTCCAGCTCACTCTCAACCCTATGAGCAAGCTCGTCGAATATGATAGGGTCTAGAGGCTCTGATTGGATAATGTACGACTCCAAATGTCTAATGCCTGTGTGTGTGATGAGATAGAGTTTATTATTGGTTGTTATGTGGCGCGTGACGTATATCTAAAATCTTAGTTCTCGAGCAGTCTCGTACCCCTTCCGACCTTTGAGGAGAAGAGATTCGACTAAAGCTGACCCTCTTGTAAGCTGCTACTTCTGGGAAAGGTTACTCAAGCTGTTTGGTGGCTTGTGGCTCGTCTGATAGCTTAGTCATCGTGAATCACCCACGAATCACCACTGGGCGCGCTTAGTCAGCTGATGCTGATTACCTGCCCAGTGCTGCCTAAACTTGGACCCCCCATTTCATGTCCCAGCATGCCTTAGGATAAGTCCAGATCGATGCTTTTCTCGGCTTAGCCAGTGTTGCTTTATCGCTGCCGTATACACATCGCTCTCTACTTCTCACCAGTTTTCCGCCTAACCCGCTACGCTACACGTCGCATATGTATCTTGCTCGAGGCTGTACTTAGTCCTTTTTGCTTATGTGCTATTGGACGCTCAAGTTGGCATTGTGCGCCTTCGATCTTGTCGAATGCCGGGTCACTAGACAAGGTGCATCAGTAGCCTTGTTCCGATGGCTTCCAACAAAATGAACGGTGTCAGCAGTACTGTAGCAAAGGACGATGCTCTAAGTTGCCTCGCTTCCCAACGTATCACTATCACCGAAAATCTGTAAGTCAACGTGATCACATTCTTACAAGCCATCGCTTACATAGAAACCAAGACATGAAAGAGATCTTTGGTCTAAGGCAACGAAAGTTCTGAGCGAGGAGGACCAACAGCAAATAGGGTCCTCTGAGACCAGCAAACTTGACGCTTTAAAAGACATACTTGAGATTATCCGCGAGAAGCAGACTTTGTCAAACCAAAAGCAATGGAAGCTGAAGAGAAAAGACGGACGTGAAATAGTCTTACGAGACATTTTTAACAAAATAACAGATTCAGTCAACAAGTTCAAGGAGGTTGGCGATGTGCTTGTCCAATATGATCCAGCGCACACCGCAATACCGTGGGCTGTTGTTCGTTTCGTACTTCAGGTACGTGATTGAATTCAAATATACTCTATATCTGCCGGCACTCAAGTTCATAAACTCGTGGTGCAAGTTCCCACTAGATTGAACGACTATAACAGGCAGCCGTCAACGAAAGTCAGACGCATACAGCCATGTTTGATGGTCTTGAGTGCGTTTCGCGTCTCGTTACACGATACGCGCTTGTCGAAGCCATGTATTTGAAAGGACGTTCGCTCTTGGAAGAGCAATTGTGTAATGCCCTAACACGGGTCTATGCATCTATTCTTGTCTTTCTCGCTCATTCCAAGAGGTATTTTGTGCGATGCACTAGTGGTAAGCCTAAGTATTTCGCCGTGTGGTATTCAATAATAACAATAGTCAGCGCGTCTGGCTCGAGGAGTGTTTCAAACTCCCGAAATGAGCGTTGGAAGATACCTTGAAAAGATAAACAGTGAGCAAGCAGTAGTCGAAAGTGTCGCTGTGTTGATCAACGCAGAACGTAAGTTTCTTCACCAACTGCATACTGCAGGCTAAGCTTAAAAATTGCAAGATCTACGAGATGTCTCCAACTTCATGGAGGGGAGAACTACAGAGTTGCTCCGAAGCATGAGCGACCTCAGCCTCCAAGTCAAGTCATTAACCACGAGCTTTCAAAAGCACTTTTCCGGAGACATTAGGCGTGAGCAACTACTACAATGGATAAATGGGATATTCACTGATCACGAATATGAAAGAGCACTGGTTGCACGGGTGCAAGGGACATGTGAATGGATCCTAGAACGAGCAGAGCTCCAAGAGTGGATGACCTTGGCTTCGGATACGAATTTTGCAAGCATTCTGTGGATCTTGGGGTACCCGGGTTTTGGGAAGACAATACTAGCAGCATGGCTGACCGAATATCTTCGGCATACAAAGCACGAGGAATTGAGCTACTTCTTCTGCTACTTTGGTGACGAAAATTTGCGACAGCCTCTAAATATTCTTCGATCATGGATATCGCAACTTATCAAGACGAACAACAAGGCTCTGGAAATAGTACGAGAGACATATGCCCGCAAGTATCCCAAAGTTCTGGACCTCGAAACCTTGAGACGTGCAACAGAGCTGGATCTATGGTTGCTGTTCAAGCGGTTGAACGTGGGCCTTGGAAACCTTATCTTTGTAGTTGATGGCTTTGATGAATGCGTGAAGGATGAAGTAGATCCAAGGAACCACACACTTCTAGATGCACGGGAGAGGTTTCTAAAGGCATTGGAAGAATCTATAGAGCATACAAACGCACGCATCTTGATTATAAGTAGGGAAAGCGCAGATCTCCGGAATCGCTACCGTCGAGCTCTACATTCTCGGAAGTCTTCGTCGCCCTTCTGGCTAGCGTACAGGATCACGCGAGAGGATACTGAAAATGACATTCGGATCTATACCAGAGCGATCGTCAACGATGTTCTTCACAAGAGGACTAGTGACCTAAGAGATGATATAATGCTACGGCTCGTTGAAAAATGCGATGGTATGTTTCTGTACCTCCGCCGTATTCAACCGCGGTTGAAGTCCAAATCGACAATGAGCGCGGCCAAACTGCGTGCGATCATTGAGGATATGCCAAGAGGACTCGATGAAGCTTATGACAGAGACCTGCAGACAATCTGCAATCTTGATAGTGAGGACAGAGAGCGCGCTGTCTCCATACTCCGTTGGGTGCTTTACGCAGCCAGACCGCTTACTATCCGCGAAATGGCAGAGGCTCTGCTTATTCCCGAGGAAGAATCAGTGGACGACTGGCTTCCACAGGATGATCTACCGGAGACTTGGGATGAAGACTATACAGATGAGCAGATTATGGGAGTGTGCGGATCATTGATTGAAATTCGACGTGGAGAAGAAGCCGGCAATCTGGTCGAAAATCAGACTGTCCACTTCGTGCACTTCTCCGTCAAGGAGTACTTACTCAGGACTGTGAACATCGAACTTCCAGTCCTTGTCAAGGACTACTTTACAGATAGCTCTCGAGTACAAGAGCTCATCACAAAAATTTGTCTTCGTTACCTCTGTCTCAAAGACTTTCAGCAAGCCGCTCACTCTACGACAACACAATTCAATACAAGGGCCAAGAAGTACGCCTTCCTAAATTACGCTGTGTTATACCTGCCCACCCACCTATCCCACGCCCAGCCGTTGTCCCAGACCATTGTTATGCTTTGCAATGCACTATTGGATCCATCTGAGTCGAGATGGCTCACGTTCTCCGAAGTCCACGGGGCCTGGTATGAGAGAAATTTTGAGAACTTCATGAGAAAGTTCAAAAGCTTTTACGCGAACCCTTTGTACTATGCTTCCTTGTTCGGTATGTCCGAAACGATCAAGTACCTTCTCGACCGTGGAATCGACATCAATGTAACAGGTGGCACTCTTGCAACCCCCTTGCAAGCTGCAGCCTCCTCAGGTGTTACGGACTCGGTCAGACTTTTGTTGGATCATGGAGCAGATGTAGATCTTCTCAATCTCACGAGTGGCTTTGGCAATGCCTTACAGGCTGCCGCTGCATATGGCCATGAAGACATCGTCAACATGCTCCTAGATCATGGCGCTAATGCTAATCTGAGTGGAGGTGCCATGGGTAATTGCATAATCGCCGTGTCAGCAAGTCCAGTGCTAAATGTTCCCGAGCCAATTGCTTGTCGAATCATTGAACGTCTCATACATGCGGGTGCGAAAATCGAAATTGCGAACAAAAGAGGCTTGATTGCACTTCATGAGGCAGCGCACGTAAACTCGTCTGTTATCGTTGAGATGCTATTGAAGAATGGGGCAGATATCAATGCTTCGAACCACGAAGGCACCGCAGCGCTGCACATTGCTACCGAGAACGGCAACGAACAGGTCGTCCGGTTGCTTTTGGACCATCGTGCAGCGCCTAATCCTCGCACTGTGGAGGGATACACTCCCTTGATGTATGCTACACATTTTGGGCATACTTCGATTGTCGAACTTTTGCTCGATCGCGGAGGTGATATGGATGCTTACGAGTGTGGAGGGAGAACGCCGCTGCATATAGCTGCTAGTAGAGGCTATGTGACCATCGTTGAGTTACTTGTGGATAGAGGAGCGAATATCCATTGTCGTGATGAATGCGAACAAACTCCACTACACAAGGCCGCGCGCAACGGTCACGAGAACATCGTCAATCTACTTATCGATACTGAGTTCAAGGTGCAAAGCAGAGTCAAAAGAGGCTCTACGGAATCGATGATGGCAGATCATGGCCAACCCTGTGGTGTTGCCAGGGTTCCGCTTGACTATGGTACTGAAGCCAATGCTGCGGACATAAACATGAGAACACCATTACACCTCAGCGTGGAAAGCCCTGAAATCTCCAAAATCTTACTGCAGCATGGCGCATCAGCCTCGGAACGTAACAAACACGGTAATACAGCCCTCCATGTGGCGGCTATGTATGGTCATTTGGCCTCTGCAATAATTCTATTAGACGCCGGTGCCGATGTCAATCGAGGGAATCACATGGCGCAGACCGCGCTCTGCCTGTCAATCAGAAACAGACATCCTGAGGTTGCCCACGTACTCGTCGAGGCAGGCGCAGACCCCAACATAGTCGACTATTTTGGCCGAAATTGCTTCGACTGGGCAGCTTCACTTCGCTTGGACATTCCGATACTGCAAGCAACATTTCCCAAGACGAGAGACCCGTCGACGGTGATGGAAATGTACCACCAAGGTATTTTGTTTGCATTGAACAAGCCCAACAGGTTCCGTGACGTTGAAGCTGTAAAGATTGGCCAAAAATGGGGCATTCATACTCATTTACTTAGTCGCTTGTTGCTGTTGTATAACAGAAGACAAGACGCTTGCACCGTATTTGAGCGAGACATGCAGAAAGCCAGGGAACAGGGTCTGGATTATCCTCCAATTGCACAATGTGACATGTGCGATGTACCACTACCTGAAAGAGGGGAAGTTGACGGTGTATATTTTGCATGCACCACATGTACGGAGGTTGATCTGTGCCCTACCTGTATGGAGGAATACCAGACTACCCGCAAACTCGATACAGAAGGCAGGGAGCTCTGTGAGAATCACGAATTCCTGAAAGTTCCGAGTGATGGATGGCAAGATGTGCCGGCAGGGAAAGTGAACAAGCAGGGTGAGACAGAAGAGGAATGGCTTGCTCGTCTCGCGATTATAGATGGAGATGAGTCACGAGAGTGAGTTAATGGAAGGCTGTCAAATTTCATCAATGTGCAAAGGAAGCTTCAACGGGGTACATTAGTTGGGTGTTCATGTATGTATGGATGTCTCTACAAATATGTCAGGTATAATGATCCTCGACGCGCCATCAAAACCAGACTACTACAGCGGCATCAACTTGGATTTGAGGTGCCTCTGTATGAGAGAATGCATCATAAGTGATGTAGATCGATGACCAGTGAATGATGTTTGATGATACCGTAAGAATGCACAGCTCTAGGGTCTTCAACCTGTAAGTACAACTTTTCGTATTTGATAGTATACCTAAGATTGAAGATTTATACTACTATAAAAGATTTTAATATATATTCAATCCATCACTCTTCAATTGGCATGAGTTATGGTGTACTCTCTTACAACACTTGGGTAAGGCAAGACAAAGCGAGATGGATTTGCAATATGTGTCAGCTCATTGGTTGAGGCTATTAATAGGCCTGTCGCTTTCGTATAAAGTAAGGAGGAATTGTGAGGCGTCGCGGGAACGTTTCAAACAAGTGCCCGTCTACCAGTTCGGGCGCTTGTAACAGACTAGGCCTGATTGGGAGGGCTAAGATAAATAACGGTAAGACTGTTGTCAGCCCTGGACCGTCAGCTCGGTTCGGCCGAGATAATTTGCGAGGACCAATTATGCGAACACATGTGTCTTTCATTCCTGATGCCCCTTACTTGCATCCTGACTGCATCACGAATCACCCCCCAACATACTTCTATCCTATTCATCCTATAATCCTACACGCGCCAATTAAAATCCTGAAGGATCAGCTCCGCCACCACTAGTTATTACAATAATACAGAAAAACCTATCACCCTCTTCTCCTCCTACACTATTTCATCCTGCTGCCTCCCTAGCATATTAGCCCCCCAAGCCAAATCCTACAGCCTACGCGACCATCAAACATATAGGCCTTGCAAGCGTTGCCCTGCCTTCTAACTTCCTTTACTGCGCTGCACCTACGCGTCTGCGAACTGTTCCCCTCTGCCTCTGCCTCATCTCAGCCGCACAAGCCCCCAGCCCTACAACAGGACCCTGCATTGCCTTCTCTTTCACGTTTCAACCCATACTATTCCATTCCCGCCTAACTTGACATCCTTATTACCACGGAACTTTTTGATCTGCCTTCTGGCAATGATAACATAACTATCTAGGCTTGCAATGTTGGCATCCGTCAACTCGTTAGACCGACGACGCATGCCTGAGCTTCTCTATCTCTGCGCTGTGCAAACGAGGCGGTAACAATGCTTTCCATTCTCTTGTCAGCATTGCAGTCTGCCACAACCCGACGGCTACTCACTGGGGGAATCATTGTTGGTAGCATCGGTGCAGAAACAGGACTTCTAGTACTCAATCGATTTATTCTTTCAGGTATGTACTTCAGCACTTCGGACGCTGTGGCCTTATGTCAGAAAAGTCGAACGCTAACCTAAAATGGTAAATAGCTGGTGTTTACAAGTAAGCGATTCACCAATTCAACAATTCGCCTCTTTCAAGTCTTAATCTTGTGCTACCTAGGTTTCCATACCCAATAGCGGCTACCCTGATCCAGTGCTTTGTAACTTTCTGTCTGCTCAGGGTATTCGAACAACTCAGTCATGTTGCTTTACCCTACATCAGACCTAGACATTCCATCGTCGTGTTCGACCCCGACCAAGAGGCTTTACTTCCTAACATCGATGATGCTGGACCCGACTCTACTGAGGTCTCGCGAGAGTCGTCGCCCCAACGGATACCACAACGGATCGACTTCCGGAAACAGAACGGCAACAAACGATTCTGGGACCTTATCAGACTTTCATTCGTCTACCTTTCAAGAGCAGGCTTGAGTAATGCAAACATTATGTAGGTGTTCATTGAGAACTTTAGCTAAGTAAATAACTGACAGGCCTCTAAAGTCATCTGCCATTACCAACGTACATTATATTCCGACTTGGAGCCGTGCCATTAGCATTTGTATCTAATTCCATCCTAAATGGCGATTCACACTCAGCTTTGGCTTTGGCGTCCTCTCTACTGGGAATGTTCAGTCTGGCTCTCACCGTTGTCGTCTCTGCAAGTAACAACACGGCTGGAGACGTACTTCTAGCCGTCTCTCTTCCCACTTTGGATGCATTACTTCCGATTCTCCTCCTGGACGCCTGTTTCGACCGTAGCCCATGCTCTCTAGCTCAAGACACAATCACAGACGCTCACGCCAAAGTGACTGCATGTTCGCGACAGAATTCACGCCTGCAAGAGGCATCAGGAAGATTTTGGTCTACCCTTCGACAGGTATCCCTGCTTTCAACTTTGACTCTCCTACCAATTTTCCTCTTCAGCGGAGAGCCTCAGGATATACGACGAAACAGCTACATACTTGATGTTAAATTGATATGGGTCCTACTTATCAGCAGTGGCATTGTCAACGCTCTATCACTTGGCCTTTATTCGATTGTCGCAAAGATGTCCACCCCAGTTACAACAACGTACCTCACAGTGCCAACGAGTTCCATTATCGTGGTGATATTCGGTAGCAGTCTAACTGCCTATGGCTGGACAAGCATCGCACTATGTTGGGCTCTCAGCATTTCCTTCCTCATGCTCCAAATCAGGGATGCTTCGATGATAGGGGCCACTGTGACTCGCAGTACTTATTCGCTCCTCCGTAGCATGTTTATATACCTAGTCCTGTTTGGTTGCGTGTACAGCCTAGTCGAATTCTACCATGGGGAGTTCACAGTTCCGCATACTAAGAGCACGACTTGTAAACCTTATCACGGGTTACCTGCGAATATTACTCCACCAGGAACATCAAAATCGGCAGTAGATCCAAAGGACGCCTATCTCGGGCCTCGGCCTGATGTCAATACAATAGCAAATATCCCTTTACTGGTGGAAAGTTGCGCTGAGATTGTCAATGGTACTGGCGTCGATGATGTGGTGGATTGTTTGGCATACTTGGCAGAAAAAGAAAGCGAGTATATGACTGTACCCCCAGTCAACTCAACTCAATTCGGTGAGCAACCTTTAAAAAGCTGTAGACAACTGCAGGGTAGTGCACTGATTTTCTGCAGCCACAGATGCGAATTTACACAAGGAGGAAACAGCGACAGCAACATCCATTGGGTCGTGTCCTGGTGAGATCATTCCCTTCCACGTATACTGGACGGGGCCTGCAACATGGCGATTCGAACTCTTCATCAAAGCCTACCTATACACCCAAAATCTCCCCTGCTCCCGACTCTGGATCTGGCTAGACGAAGACCTCCACCCCGGCGCCGTCGACACCATGCTCTGCTCTGATCCGATCTTCGCCCGCTTCCTCCCCTTGGTCCACCGCGGCGACATCACCATAAAACCATGGACCTTCCCCAGCCGCATCCCCATCCCAAAAGACACCATCGCCTCCAACGCCACAGGCTTATACATAACCCCCCACTCCTCAACCACCTCCAACGAAACCTTCATATCCCCCGAACTCCTCCTCGACGCCTCTAACAACACCTACCTCGCCATCCCCCCCACCCTCGGCTCCCTCACCCCCGTCCAAATCTCCGACGCTGTCCGCTTCATAGTCCTCCACCTCCACGGCGGCATCTACCTCGACATAGACGTCCTCCTCCTCCGCGACATGCGCCCGCTCATCCTCCCCGGCCGCGCCTTCGCCGAACAATGGGTTGAGCGCTGTCCTCCCTCCGCTTATAACACTGCTATTATTTCCGTTCCAGCTAACTCCTCGCTCTCAACTTATCTCCTCCGCGGCGGGGTGCGCATGGGTATGAATTTCCACCCGCTGGTTATTGGGCGTATGATGTGGTGGGAAGGGCGGAATGAGGAGTTAGCGATGCTGCAGAATGCAGTATTCGACCCCTTAGTCACGAATCTGAGACGGAAAGGAAGTGATGTATGTACGGTGCCTTGTCATAAGAATTTCAAAAGCGCGTTTATGCGCGTCGTTGAGGAACCAGAGTATGAATGGAGTAATTACCATGGCCCCCGTATCCAGGACAGCGCGGGAACATATCCACCGACAAATAGAACCCTGGCCAATTTTTTCCGCGGCGCGTGGGCTTATCATATTCATAACCAGGTACGTTTCCCTCTTTCCCTCCTTCCCCCTTTCCCTCCTCTTCCACTCTCCCTCCCCTCTTTCTCTCCCGCCTTTATCTAACCGCCCATAGTGGCACACCACCCCCGAACCGACCTCCTGGATGGACGTCATAACCCTGGCTCAAGACGGTTTTTTCAAAGGTTCAAGAACGAATGCTTATGGGGAGATGTGGGAGGGGCCGTTTGTGAGGGGTTATGAGAGGGAGGGGTGGCACTGAAGTTACGAAAGGGCACGATGGCGCTGAACAAATTGTATATCACTCCCACTCCCACCATATTACAGGGAAGATTTGGTATGTGGTATGTGGTGTGCATAGAAAGTGCAATATATCCACAAATTCAATATTAGGGCCATAGGGTTGAAATAAGGTCTTGATGCATCAATAAATCAACGTCACGCACGAGAGATGTCCCACTTCAACAGGTTAGTCCTGGTATTTTAAAGAATGGATTCGGCATAGCACCCCGGCATGCCATGGCACGTCACGTCACGGTATCATTGTCCTATGAATCAAACATACTTCCCCATCCCACTTCCCCACCCCCCTTCCCCCATCCCCCCTCCGACACCTATGCCATCGCAGAATCACCTCAGCGTTTTTTACCGCTAAAACAGTACGTTCTAGATAACCAAATGAATAGTCACTACCTTACTGGATGGCTTGGTAGTTGGCTGGAGGGGAATCCTACCTTGAATCACACCGGTATTCGACACCTCGTTAACTACTCTATTCCATTCTATCATCTCATCAACTCTGTTCTGTGTATGTGTATGGTGTATAAGTATTGAGACTGCTGAGGAGGATCTGTGCCCTAGCTAGCAATGCAACCTCGTCCACCCACCCGCACTAATTGAGGGGGATAGAATATCCATTCGGTGCCGGGTTTTGGCTGGCGTGGTTATATCGGACTGTTATGGGAGTGGAGAGGGGGAAAATGGCAGGGGAGTGGAGGGGGAAGGGAGGTATAGTAAAGGGTGAATGAATGTATGGTATACCTGATTCTATGAAGGGGTATATAGAAGAGAAGCGAGATACGTGAGATATGATTGAGTGGGTGAGTGAGCGAACGAGTGAGCGGAGGAGATGGATGGTGCGAGAGCTGAGCTCCCCCTCCCTACAGGCGTGTTAGTTTAGAGATAGGATAGATTGGTTGGGGGGGGGATGAATAGAAGTAGGATAGGAGATAGGAGGGGTTTTGCGCAGTGGGTAGGTAAGGGTGTTGGTTGGATGATTAACGATGAGGAAGATGAGCGTTTTGTAAGGGTTTAGAGGAATTTTTGGGGGGGATTGATGGGGCGATTGGGAGGAGGGTAGGGATGGGAGCTAGGTAGCCTTGCATCTCTCTGCCTTTATAGCGTTAGTTATTGGTTGGTTCGCTACTGCCTTATCATCTAGAATAAGTAGTTAGAATTTCATTGGATTGCGGTGAGCAGGCTTCTTTTTGTTGTAGTCTGTAGTATTGGCACTAGCTTATATGCGTTTTGGCTTTGCTTTGCGGCAGGGGTTGGTTGTCTTCCTATAGGTAGATAATGGAGACTCGCATCCTCATCTGTATTGGAAGCTGTGCGGATTGGTATGTTGTATGTACTCTTGGCATTATGAAACTGGATGATCCTTGATCTAATGATGAGTAGCTGATCGGCGGTATTTTTGAATAAGGCTAGCCAACCAGGATCGCAGCTCGATACAGGCTCTTCAGACCACGGAGTTAGAGATTCAGTTTTCAACGTCCCGTTACCTGTCGAGACCACCAAGATGTTATATTTTTGGATTCCCTGTGCTACAAGATATGATTTATTGTGTAAGCCTGCTACAGCCAATTCACAGCCGACGGTTTGGGGTTCATACGACACGTGGTTATTAACGAATGACAAGGTTCTCACGATTGCATCAATTGACGACGTGAGGGGAGGGGTTGGAGTAGGCTGGGATGGCACCGCATCCTTCAAAATGATACATAAAAATGCCCCCAAACTCAGCGAAACCACCACAGCAGAGTGGGGTTCTCATTGCATGGCCCATGACTAGCGTACGATGGGATGCTACCGAGAATTCCGTGAGGTAGCTACCGCTGTCAATGACCGATGCACAATGGACATGCAGGTGTCATGCGAAGTAAGACTTAAGGCATCCATCCGAGTTATTAATCAAGATTGTTAATCACATTCCATTATTAAGCACCCCGCACTGTGAAGGATTGTCCCCTATGTTAGAAGCTCGTTGAACCTAGTAATCTAGGATTCTCAACATCTTACTTCACCAAATCGTACCCATTTCAACATCGAATCACTCAACATGGCTGTGTATGTAATATCCGGGGTGTCCAGTGGAATCGGCGTGAGTCTGCCTGCCTTGTCGCGCATAACCTCTTTCTAATTTGGCCTAGTATGGGTTCCTCAAGAGCATCTCCGAAGACCCGCAGAACCTGGTCGTCGGTATTG
The DNA here is from genome assembly GCA_000444155.1 of Cladonia macilenta KoLRI003786. Taxonomy (NCBI): domain Eukaryota; kingdom Fungi; phylum Ascomycota; class Lecanoromycetes; order Lecanorales; family Cladoniaceae; genus Cladonia; species Cladonia macilenta. The sequence goes on along the minus strand of KE598574.1, from coordinate 96,502 downwards.
TCCGCAACAAGGCTGCCACGGAACAGAAGGTGGCAACAGAGCTGGGCAAGCGTTCCAACGTCCACATCGTCCACGGAGACCTCACCAACTATGCCAGCCTGAAGCAAGCCGCTGCCGACACTGCCGAGATTGTTGGCGAGCGTGGCATTGACTACCTTGTCGCCAACGCGGGTCTCTCATCCCACTTCGACGCTTATTCGCCCATTGGTGAATTGTAGGTCTACTGCCCCTCTGGTCACTCTTTAAGGTTAACGGTGTTTATTCCACAGAGGCGAAGAGCCTGAGGAGCTTGACGCCATTGCACACAAGCTTTTCAAGACTAATGTCACCGGCAACATCCACTTCTTCAACCTTTTCATGCCTCTTGTATTGAAGAGCAAGACCAAGAAGGTCATCGCCATCACTAGTGGCCATGCCGACCTTGACCTCATCAACATTTTCGATGTTGAGAATTCTGCCTTATACGCTGCTTCCAAGGCGGCCTTGAACATCATTGTCGCCAAGTTCAGCGCACAAAACAAGAAAGACGGTGTGCTCGTCTTCAGCATGAGCCCGGGGATTGTGGACGTGGGCCACTTTGACGCCCGTATGTACCTCCGTCCTCGAGGTTAAGATATCAAGACATCTTACTAATCTGTACCCACAGTGACTCCAAAACAGACCGAGGGGTTAAACAAATTCGTGAGCAAGGTTCAAACCTATGCGCCTCACTTCAAGGGTCCAGTCCCCGTAGAAGAAGCCGTCAAAACTATCAGGTCGCTTTGGGAGAGGGCCAGCATCGAGACTGGGTATGCCGGTGCATTCGTCTCGCATTTTGGAAATAAGCAGTGGATCTAAACTTATCCTGATTAGTTGAATTAGTTACACTTATCGTGTACGCTGTACTATTAGAAGGAGTTCTAGGGGCAGGTGTCCCTAGAGCGACGCCCGAAGCATGCTCAGCCCTATGGGGCTGTCCGGTTTGGGGGCTTTAGAAGTAGGCCTCAGACGTGCCGCACCGTCTTGGCCAACCTTTCCACTGTCGCAAATTAAACTTATCGAGACCATATATCGACTCGCCACTGTGATTCGCATCCAACCATTCAAGAGCGGCCGGGTACTGCCTTAGTGAAGGCCTATTGGCATTGCCGTTATCATATTCTCCTTTGTCGCGTTCGGTACCCTCTGGGAAAACGCTTATGAGCGCTCAAACTTCCCTCCTCCCACCAAACCCCAACCCCACCCACACGAGATTCAAAGCTTCCTCTTGAGAGATTCGTGTCTCAAGGACCTCTGAACGCTGAATGGCGTAGGAGTCGTTGCGGCTTCTAGTCTAAATAAGGCTGAGAAGAAGAATGGAAGGAAGAATGACGCTACACATGGATCATGGGGTTAGGCCGGGACACTGGAGCTGGGAAGAGAGGCAAAGGGTTCTCCAGCCAAGGGACCACATGGTTCCATGCGAAAGAATCATGCGTTGGTCGTTCCACTGTCCTTTGATACTCGCCCATCCAGAGTTAGGTCTGTGGAGACTCAAAGACGAAACCCACGGGTCCAGAAAGCCTCTTAGCCAAGCTTAGCTTTGCTCCTTTGTGTTACTTTCTCTCCAAATGTAAGTCTACTTCTCTTTATTTGAGTGACATCTTGCTCCATCGCCTCGCTGTCTGGCACTACTACTGCGATAGCCAGCTCCCCAGCTGTCCTGTCCTCCACGTACTATACCGTCCGGCTCCTTGTGAACTAGCCACCCATGCCTCTCACCGCCCTTCCCGACGAGGTTATACACCGAATTCTCGGATTTCTTTACCCACCAGGATATCTTGAACCGCCTTATACGCCGCGATATCCTATGACAACCCGGCTAAATTTTTCCAACGAATACTGGGACTTGGTACGGATGGCCTTCGTGTCTCGCCGTTTCAGGAGCCTCGTGCTCGAAAGCTATGAACGCTTTTCCAAAGTTTTACCCAAGGGGAGCCGGGAGTCGACCGAGCATGGGGGCCTCGGGTTCCTTCTCACGTCTACAGGCGAGGATGTTGAGTACGAGGAGCTGTTGAAGCCATCTACACCCTAAGTACGGCACGAGTGATAATAGGAGAAGATGCGAGTTGGGCAATGACGCTTGGACTTTGGCGATCATATTGGGAGGCAATATACGATTTGGTTTTGCTTGGTCTTCAGTACACCTTTAAGCGGATGCTGGGCACTCTTTGACCGGGACTTTGGCCACTTCAAAGCTTTACTACGTTATTCATTCACAACCAATCCACTCCAGGAGGCTTTGACTACACTCAGGATACTTCCCTCGTCAGCAGAGCAAAGGCGTTCCGACTTTTCCGGTACACAATTGTCGGGCCTTTAATTCTGCGCAGATCCTCCCAAAGCAGAGTTCCTCAGCTGCTCTACAACGGCAACGTCTGCTTCATGACCAAAAGAAGCATATCATACACAACTTTACAGGAATTTGATTCAATAGTGAGCGTTTGCTCTAGCTACTAATCGATCAATACACTTGATATTCCACCCTTGATAAGGTCCCCATCTCTGGAGTCGCTCATCTAAACTAATATAGCCCATATTCAATAAATAACGCTTGCACACCGTGCTGATAGGCTTTGAAGCCATATATGCCTTGGAACTCCTCGCTATGCCGAACCTTCCCATGCAATCATTTTTGTACATCGCTTGCTGACCTTTATAACCGTTCATACAGAGCCTTTCGATCTCTGCTCCTTCATTATAATGCATCTCCAGCCCGCACCTCACTCCCAGCAACATCCTCCTTTTTCACCTCTTTGGGCGTCGCCTCTGCGAGATTTGTCTCTACGGCTGTCAGGTCCTTCAGCGGGCCTTCTTTTGTCTCTCCGTTGACCGCTCCACCAGCACTCTCCTCATCAGCTCCCACCATAGCCTCCGTTAACAATCGCTCCTGCTTCTTCCACATGAAGTAGAATATCCTACTCCCGTGCAGTTGTGTTGCAGAAAATGCACAATGCAATATCGGCGTCACGATCTTGAACGCAATCTGCCATTCCGACCACAGACTTCCGAACAGGTAGAATATGACAAGAGACTCGCAGACAGTGCCGACGAACGTCGTTATGGCCGCGAAAAGGAAGAGGCGGGATAGAAAGAGGTGGGAAGTGGGGTATACGCGGTAGAGGATGATGGCTATATGGGGGAGGAGTTCGCAAACAATGTCGAAAGCACCTGTCACATCATCAAGTCAGCACAACTCAACCACAGACTACTAACGGGCAGGCAGAGTGTCCCTGTCAGAGATCCCTCTACCATCCACCCAATCAATCAAAGATTCACTCACCCCACACCGTACACAAAATAAACTCAATCGTCGCATCCCTCTCCCTCGTCAAATCCAAACTAATCGCAATCGCCGCCTCCGCCACCAAAATCGTCCCCAAATGATGCATCGTACTAATCGCACTAATCCTCGTCCGATACACCAACTCAAAAATATACATCCCGCACAGAGCCTGCGTACACACCACCAATATATCCCCCAACCTCACACTGCTCCCAGGCGCATACCGATCCCCTAACTGCCCGTTCCGAAACGCTACATCAATGAAGGGGTAGACGCCTACGATTAGGATTAGGACTTTGGTGGCGCCGGCGACGTGGTGGTTTAGGAAACCGCGGCGGTCGCGGTCGTTGAGACGGGTGTAGATGGGGCCGTAGAAGTGGTGGAGGGGGGGGGACTCGAGGATATATTGTTTTATGAGGAAGAGGATGATGAGGACGATGGAGAGGATGAGGCCGGAGTAGGGGGATAGTTTGGAGAGGGGCGTGAGGGGCGTGTGTTTGATGTGCATGTCGCCGGGGACGTCTATGTCTGGCATTATGGCGGTATAGGCTGTCGTTAAAGAGAATCTGAATCGGGGTATGGGGTTCGTGGGTGGAAAGGAAGAGTGGAAAGTAGGTAGGGTTCGTGCACGTGGTGGCATGCACGTTCGTTGCTCAAGCCTCTCTGTCGGTATAAATCGTGACAGATGAAGGGCTATTCGTTTCGTTAAATCTTTATTCTCCGTTCTTTGGTGCATGCATCAAGGGAAGCTAAAAGCTTGTTATTCAGCCTCCTTAGGTTTCAAAGAACATAGCCATCTTCCATTATAAAAGGATTTTTGAAAGGATTCGCCCCGGCAAAGGGCTGAAAGAATCCGTGACTCTCACGTTTCAAGACAATGAAACCAATTGGCGCTCTTATCCATGATGATATTTTTTGGGCTCCGTCTGTTACCTCGGCCGGGCCTGGCTGCGTAAGGTACGTAAAGACGAACAACGCGGTTGGATGATCTCACCACGATACAAGTGCGGTAAGTGAGCGGAGATCTTAAACGATGTTGCTGACTAGGCTGAGAGAATGAATTGTCAGTCTGCGACTGGCTATTCGTTCGTTCGTTCGTTCGTGTTCTTTTAGGGGCGCTGATGTTCTTGGTGTATATTGCGAGAGGCCAGACAAATGCAAATGGCAAAATGATTACATGTACCTTAAGTTACCAAAATTACTTTTCTGGGAAACGAAGTGGAATGTTAAGCCGATACGGTAGGTAAAGGTGAGGTAGGGGTCCATACCCCTATTTCTGGTAACCCACCCCACGTGAACTGCGTAGAAACATTAATACGGAGAAGGGTTTGATCCAAGTCTAACCACAGATCCCACCCACGAGGTAAAACTTCCTAGGTTTCCATGTTCCCCATCCACCCATTCATCCATCCATCCATATGTACGCAAAAAAAGCACCCTACCACAAGGCGCGATTCTAGCCCTCAGCCCTCAGGATGCACTAAGAATTTTCCTAATCCAAATCCTAATCCTAAATCCTCCTTCAGGATTATGCCATACCTTACCGCCCGCACTTAAAGTAAACCAGCCGCACGGGTCCCTCTCCCACTCCCTCGCTTTACCGTACAGCCTAGTAACCTCCTTGCACTTCTACGGAGGAGATGCGAGACAAGGCGGGGCGGGGAGTACCGACCGCCATAGCCGTACGTACATCGTATGGTGTAATATATATGTAAATCCCTGTACGAGGTGTCTAGGCTCGCAAATCCCCCTTAGTTGGTACCGTGTAGGCGGTCCACATACGACATTTTTCATGTCGCAGCTCGGGTTTGGCTCGCGTGGTGTTTGGTGCTTCGGGTGGTGGCTCGTATGGTGCCTCGGGCGGTGCGGTGGCTCGGTCTCGGCCGAGTCACCGTATTAATTCTAGGCTTAGAATAGTAGGCTGAGTGAGGGGAAAACGTGATCGTGGCAGATAATGTGTCAGTCATGACCGTGATCTAGATCTCAGGGTCCTGAGTGCACGGTTTTAAGTTGACGGGATAGACTGCTATGTGTCAGGTAAATGGATGTGGGAGGTGTCCTGGGTTGGCGGAGGAGAGCCTTGCGATTTGCCAAGAAGTGCTAAGGGGAGGGTCCCGTCCGCGCGGTTTGGTGATCGCGCGGTGTGGGGAAAGCTTGGTTGAAAGCTTGGTGTTGGTAGGGGGGCCTGAATGCTATGAATTTATAGGCGACTCGTTTGTTGCGTGATTTGGTAGCCTGATTTGAGATTAGGGTATGGAGCTTTTGGATCTCAATTTTTGAGATGAGCTGGTTTATACTATAGAAGACCGGTAAGGTTGGGGAGGATGCTTAGTTGTGTTTCTGATAGAAGGAGTAACCCCCCTATAGGGATGAGCATGCTTCGGGTGCCGCTCTGGGGGTACGCGCCCCTATAGATTCCCCTACAGGCGCATGTGGCAGTTCTGAAAATGATGTATATAGTATATAAGCGTTATATTCGACGACTCGGAGATACGACCGGTTTTTCTCAGTATCCAAAGTTGTATTAACTTCGTCGGATAACAGTCGCCTTTTGTAAAACCTCAAAGAAATCTTTTCCAGTCATTGGTGCCGCTATATCTGAATAGCTACTCGGGTCGTTCTCGGTACGGTGGATTGGCACACCATCCGGCGCTTGGTACACCTGCCAAAAACTGGCCCCATATATCTAGCAGCTCTTTACTCATGAGATGCTTCTGCTTGTCATCAGATGCCCGAAAATCCATGACCTTTTCAAGAAAGACAATATCATCCCGTGTGAGACTATTACACACATCCCTGTCCAGCAGAATGCGAATGATCCTCGGTGATGGAGGTCGGGGCTTAGTTTTTTCGCTTCTTTGAAGTCTGAAAAAGGCCGCTTTGAGTAGCAACAACGAGATTTCCCGGTCACACAACGGTCCATAAGATTCTAATGTTCCCGTAAGAGATAAGGGCAGATCGCATAAAGTATAGAAAAGCAGCTTCTGGATAATGTTGTTGCTGTGGTAATCTCGAAATGTCCCAGCCCACAATGCCTCATAATCATGTACTAGTATTCGGCTGAGGACCATTTCTTCCTCATAGCCCTGCATACTCTCGACGGATGTTTCGATGTAAGTTGCTGCACAGATGTCTTCACTAAGTTCGACGGCTTGAGCGTATTTGTAGAAGTTGTCTAAAGCGAATCTGTCATGAAACCGAGGAGCTCCCTGTACGAACCCGATCTGGGCCAGAATATATCGGAGGATCAATATGTTACCACTCTCGACAGAGTTATCGCCGATGTTTTCCCTTATCAATCCACCGCCGTTCTCAGTAAGTATGAATTCTTTGACAGTTTGATGAATGAACTGAACGGTCACAATGTTTGCTGCGCTTGTGGCATGTGAACTGAATGTATTGGTAGCCTCTAGCAGCCCACTTGATATACGATTTAAGCGATTTTCCATTTGCTCGTAAGAAAGACGCCCTAAATCACTGTTGACTGGTCGTCTGATTGTCAGATATCGCGCTGCGGCCAGCATATCGAACAACGTGAAGGGTTCTTGGGCGAATAAGGCGATTTGAAACATTACATAGACTTCGAATCCGTTTTTCGCGATGGCGGATGCAGGAACCCGACGGACGCGACGAATGGCCCTAGTGTATAGATCCTCAAGTTTTCTGGGATTTCAGAGAGCAGTTGCTGTAGTTCCTCTAAGGTCTTCACATCAGTCAATCCTTCAATTATTTCATCAACAACAAGCCTGACCCATAGAAAGACGCCTCGGGCCTTGACTACAATTTCTGCAACAAGAAATTGGAGACCTCTTTTGCCTTCGTCGGTCAGAATACTGTTGTTTTCATGACGGATCCTATCTTCTGCGTAAAGCCTAATATCAGTCTCCGTGTGATCATGAATAGCAAAACTTGGGTAATCTCGAAAAGCATCCTTAAAGACATTTTCAGGCCGTCCCGCGACACATAGTCGTATCTTAAACATAGGATTCTCTTTAAATTCTGTCAATGCGATCAAAGTCGATATCAGTTCTTTGTGGTTCCCATCGTGTTCATCTAATGCGTCAATAAACAGGCAGAGATTCAGATGTGATGTAGATCTTGAGGCGATTGAAAGGGTTGCTTCCTGAAGTTGGCTCTGGGTCCACCTTGCTATCGCGGTTCCCTTCTCACTGCCTGCTTTTCCGAGCTTCTTTACTTTGGCATAGACTGAATAAACAAAGTAAAAACATTCTTTGTCTTGGACCAGAATCTGGTAGAGGATCTCACTCAGAAAGCCTTCAATTGACTTCTGTACATCTGTTCCGCGGTCATGAAAGAAGTATCCGGCCAGCTTCCACGAGTTGCCATCGTACTCTTGAAGGAATTGCCGTGTCCGTTGATGAGTCATGGCAAATTTCATCAAGGTAGACTTGCCGGAGCCAGGCTTTCCATATACCCAAAAGATAGGTTTTGCGTCTTTGCCAATGAGCCAACGACGAAAGCAGACCTGGGAATCGAACAACCAACTATAAGTTTCCTTATAGGCCGGCCTCACGTTCCGTAATCGATCTCTCGCTTCAGCTATGTCGAGTGATTTCACACAATCTTCGTATTCTCTGTGAAAGATCTCATCAAATATTAACCCGTCTGGAAGCTTTGATTGTTGTATTCCGGATTTGGCCGCAACGCTTGGCTGTGCTTGCGACTGGTTTGTTTCCTCGAGCCATCGGTGAAGAACGGCTACTACACTTTTGAAACCTCTATCGTCGTCCGAGCGGAATTTGGCCATATTTCTGTGATCAGCGTGAATAGTGCCTGTGGTTTCATCCAGATAGCCGATCGCAGACGAGTGTTTCTCCACGATCATCATTCCATTTGTCTTGTCTGCCTCCTGAAATGAATGCACTTTGATTTTACCTGCGCTAAGCACTTGCCCAAAGCCTCGAGTAACACGCTCCAAAACGTCAGACTTTTCTTCCAGCGCACGGATAATCTTGGTATCCGTATCTTGGTAAAATGTCTTTGCCAACTTCATTACCTGCTTGGCAAGTGAAGCTTTTTTGGAGCCATGATGTGGTGTCCCTAGGAAGATCACTCCAATAGTGGCAGGCAAGATCTCGTCAATCCACGTCGTCTCGTTTCTCGAACGACTTAATGCATCTTTGACAACTATTCCGCCGAGACTATGAGCGATGAAGACCAAGTTTTTCTGTTTGTTGACACTCGAGGTCCTCAAAAGTGCTAGATCAGATAATAACACCCCAGCATGCTAAAAGACGGACTCTTTAGACGTTGAGGTGAGCATGTGCTTGAGTTGAACATTATACCCCCATGTCAAAATCCTTGCTTGAGGAAAGACCTGAGGCAAGAGATCCTGGGGCCAAAAGACCTCCCTCTTGACGTCTGGGGGATTTGTCCGTCGCTTCTTGGAGGGTCGATGTTCAGAGTCCATGTGCGTTCCATTCGTGTCTCTGTCATCAGAAGTGGCCCCCACGGAAGCTTCCGTACTTCTAGTATAGGTCCATGTATTTCTTGGGTGGCCGTTGAGACCGTGAACTAGGATGATGCTATTGCGATAGAATAGTCAGCACATGCAAGCAGCAAATGTCACGAAGTGGTAGCAAAGCTTGTGCAAATAGAAAGATTAGATCTCACTCCAATGTATGAAGTTCTGGATCCGCTGGCTCGTATACCACTGTCAAGCCAGTTGGATTCACTGGCACATCCATCATAAGACAGCCTTTGACGAGCAAAATGAATTCGAAACCGCGACAGATAAATCGGACTGGATAAACGCGTACAAACACGTCTTATGGGCTACGAGAACGAATCTCTATCATGCAAGAGCCATGATAATGATCAGAGAGTAACATGCATATAAGGATGTACAGGTGATTGACAGGATGAACGGCGGGAAACATCGAGCATGTCTCGGGGCTGAAAGGCAAGACTGCACAGCCACAACAAGGCTCCCATCTGCTGCCCTAGGTCGAGCACAGGGCTGACCGATTCGTAGAAAAGGACTCTAGGTAGGGCTCGAGGATACCCTTCCTTAACAATCACTTTCTGTCATCAACAAAGGTAAGTCTAGAAGTTCCAAGTGGTCGTGGTCGTATAAATTGCGAAAGTGCTAGGCCTGGGCGCCAAGCCGCGGGAGGCCTGCCCGCCTCTATGGCGGACGACGGCTGGACAAAATCAAACCACCAAATTAAATTTTCGATTTTGGGTGTATTATGCGCTTGATACTTAAAAATGGGCTAGATGCCCCTAAGGTATGCCTCTTAAAGCCTCCTTAAAGGCCTCCCTCTTAAAAAGCTGCCTTTAAAGGTCTCTAGGAAGCTCCTGCTGAAGCTCTCCCCTAAAGGTACCCTAAAGTACCCTAAAGCATCCTTGAAGTACTCCTAAAGGTATGTTTGGAAGGGACTTTAATATAGTAACTAATAATACTATCACCTTTAGAAGGGTCCTAAGGGTATCTTTTAGTAACACTATTAGGGGGCCTTTTAAGGGTACTTCGGGGGGGCTTTAGGGTGCCTTTGGGGTACCTTTAGGGGGGAGCTTCGGCGGGAGCTTCTTAGGAGCCTTCGGGAGAGAGACGGTCCTTAGGGGGCCTATCTTAGGTAGGGGCCTGTCTTAGGGGTATCTAAGGCTATATCTGTTAGAGTATTAGAACTATCTTCTAAAAAGCCCTAGCTCTAAGCTCTAACCTTAATTTATATAGTTAGTCTAGCGAGTTCTACGCCTAATACTTATAAAACGGCCCTTCTGTTCTAAGAATCTAAGGGGTATAAGCGCTATCTTTAAGAGCATTAAGCGCATAATTCACCTAAAATCGAAAAATTGATTTGGTACTTCGATTTTGTCCTACTGTCAGCCGTCGTCCGCCATAGCCTCCCATAACAACGGGTGACTAAGGTAGGGTAGTGACTCTATCCCACACTTTGGAACAGACCTGCATACGCCCAGTACGTGGTATCATGTTGCCATGTCTAGCCTTCTGAGCGGGAATGTGCCTTGCATAAGTTCCGGAGTTTCAACAATCACATCTAAAAGCTCCCTACATAAAGGAGGTGGAACTGAAGGCAACAAGCCCGCTTTAAAGGGTCGAACTTGAGCTTCATTGCCCGAAGCAAGCCTAGGTGAAGCGTGTGGAGCTCGAATGGATCTTCTTAGCTACGGCTCTCCCTCGGTGGCATGTGTCACTATTCACCCTCTGGAAGGAGAATGGCATTTGGTGAGATTTTCGGGTCAACCAATAGACTGTTTCTTGATCTGCTTGCTAGAGCCTGACAGTTCAAGTGGCCGCCACTTCATCGCCTCTCAAACGCCCCTCTTCACGCACCTAGCCCTAACTAAGGAACGCCCTTCTTACGGTGTTAACGAGGATTGAACCAATCTCGTGCCCAGCTTGAGGCAGGACGCACCTTGGACAGGATCCTGTAGGTAAAGTACCAGTCCTTATACGTGGCAGGACAAGAGAACCACTACTGTAGTGGGACGATAAGGGTAAATATGGCTCTAGGATTAATGGTTGATGTCGTTGCTTTGGCAATCTGGAGAGTTCGAGAGGAAGGTGCTATTGGCTCATTGGCTCATCTAGTGAACTAGACAGCGAAGTAGCAGCCACCGCCCATTATTTCGAAGCCATTGTCTTTCTCCCCACCAATAGTCTCTCTTTCCTATCCCACTAAAAGGTGGGAGCAAATGTTACTCGCGCTGGAGTATGGTTGTACTAAAGGGTCTCGCCTATGAGGGCCTTTTTTCGCCTAATCCCTTATTTGGTCGTATCAGCTTCGGTTTCCTATGGTGCTAGTACCTGGGTCGCTGTTGTGGTGGTTGCATTAAATACTTGCCTCAACAGGTACAATTGTTCGATTTATACCCCGCAATATTGCCCCGCTCAGACTATCCACATACCTTAAGATTTCAACTCACCATTTGTGACGTTTCAGTGTCGTGGAAGAATCCTTTGGGCAATGATGCCAGAGTAGCCCGCACTGATCCTTTCAAGAAAGGTCAATATGCTCACGATCGTCGATCATGTGGACGAGCCGCTAATCCCGGGGATGATAAGGCTACTTAGCTAAGCGCCTGTCTCTAGAAATTTATACTGCCTCGAGTTCTTGCTTGCCTGCACGATCTTTCTGCTCTCCGCATTATTTTATACGCATAGCTTCGAGCCGAGATGATCACCCCCAGGACGGCGTGGGTGGTGTTGCTTGTTTCAAAATTATGTGCTTGCCAATCAACAACTCATATTGAGCCGACGGCAACGTTCCCTACGCCAACAACATTGATTTACATAAGTCAGTGAAGCTCGTTCAAAGTCCCTATACAATTCCCCATAGTCATTCTCTACTTACGTCTCAATTCATCAGACTCCGATACAAATTATTGTGTTTGTTTTCAAAGTGCGGGCACGGGTAGTACTTTTTATATAGGGGAACCCGTCCAAGGATGTAACGGTTGTTGGGTATATGCAGCCACGAGTAGTGGTTCTTTTCCAGACGACGCTGGTACGATAATGTTCTCTTTGGACAAGTCAAGCCAAGCTAATATTGATATTACAGACATCGTTGTCACTGCTTACTCAATCATGGCAGCCAGCGAACCAGCCCCAACAGAATGTGTTGGCATAATGGGGGTACCTTACACGCTCTCAACCCCTTACACCGTCACGAGGCCTACCGACATCCCAAGCTCAGACATTTCCAATTTTCAAACATACATAACTTCGCAGCTATTGACGTCCTTGGGTGCCATGGGTTGTGCAGACATGGAGCAGAGTACAGTTACTAGCCCAAAATCCTTGTCAGAAACAGCAAACTCGACTACATCACTGTTACCGGCTCCTTTGGTGCCAGTAATACCGAGTTCTATTACATCATCATCACTACAATCCAGCACTGCTACCAACTCAATTATCAATCTCGGCAATCTATCAGGCGTAGGCCTAGGCGTGAAGATAGGCTTAAGCACCGCTGTAACCGTCGTACTCCTCATCCTAATAGGCTTGGCGGCATATATATGGCACAGAAGAAGACTCCGCTCGGCTGCCATCACCGTAGCAGAGCGTGGAATCACCGGGAACAAAGAGGAGAAGAAGTCTGCAAGCGAGCGCGACAACCAACCATATCTCCAGCAGAAAGCGGAGTTAGAGACCAAGGAACGGCGAAGACGGCGAAGACATGAACTCGAAGGCCGGCAAAAGATGCATGAGTTAGATGGGGAAGCAGAAATAAGAGAAATTCCAGCGGGAATGCATGAAGATCGAATAGCTGTCATGAGATCAAGGCAAGAGTTGACTGGTGGCGAACATGGTCAAGAACTCGGCGCGTGACCAAGACTGGCGATACAGTCTTCTTCGGCATACAGTTTAGTCGAAGATTGGAAATTGGTCTGCTCTTCAGGAACGCAACAACGGTTAGGTGTTGTAAAAAAGAGCACTATTCATGAAGCACAATCATCCTACTTCAGCACTTACTTGCGTTAAACCCTGCGAAGTCGACCGATGGTCTCTGATATTGGATACTCCAATGAGCTAGAATAAGATGAAAAACGCGGTTCTGATGATACCCACCCCTAGCTGTTGATCTCTTTCCTGACCGGCCCTTGGAGGCAGTGTAATGCGGCTGATAGTATCAGGAATCGAACAAGATGGAGAACATGATTTAATGATTCTCATCCTCCTCGCATGAAGTTACTTTCCTGACACGATATGGAGACAGTGTATCGCGGACAGTGGTATGACCAGTAGAACATGATAGAAATCGTGTTCTAATGGGTTTCATTCTCCCCTAACAGAGACTTTCTCCTTTGACAGGACATCTGAGGAAGAGTATTATGGACGGTGGCACGACGCATAGAACGAAATCGAAAACGCGGTTTTGGTGGTTCTTACCCCCAGCCATGGAGTTTCTTTTCTATCAAGACGTCTGAGGTTGAGTCTTGCGGACGGTGGTACGACGCATAGAACAAGACGCAAAACGTGTTCCAAAGGTTCTTATACTCCACCATGGAGTTTTTCCCCTGTCAGGACAGCTGAGGTAGGGTATTGCGGAGTGTAGTAGGAGACGTAATGCTTGAGTTGCGTTTATGCGGAGGATGCCATATGAAAATTCGTACCCTAATGGCTTATACTTCCCTTGCCGCAACAAGATTTACATACCGAAAACATTCTCTACACAACCTTAACCCAATCTCATATATACAAACCCCCCCCTCCCAAACCCCTCAGGGCTCCACACCAGCCATATCACTCTTAAACCTCTGCATACACCTCTCCTTCGTCTCCCTCCAATCAACATGCGGCTTCGGATACCCCAACTTCTCAAACTCCTCCTTCCCCAACCTCTCATGTGGCGAAAACACCGCTTTCCCCTCCACCCCCCTCAACTCCGGTACCCACCTCCTTATATACTCTCCCTCGGGATCATTCTTCTCCGCCTGACTCACCGGATTAAAAACCGTATAACTAGGCTCCCATCCCTGCGTGTTATTACACAAATCCCAATCGATCAGCGTCTCAGCGAAATACCGTTCGCCGCGGCGGTAATCGATTAGCAAGTTACAGTACAGGTAGGAAGATACGTTCATGCGGAGGCGGTTATGCATATACGCTTCTGTGTTTAGTTGGCGCATTCCAGCATCTACGAACGGAACCCCCGTCTCCCCCTTTTTCCATTTCTCCCACCCCTCCTCATCCTCTTCCCACTGCACGAAATTGAATTTCAGATTCTGCGGCAGGTTGAGGCTGTTATGCGGGATCACAACCATCATCTGTCGATAGCATTCCCGGAAACAGATCTCGCGTACCCATGCTGCGACGCCGGGGCTTGCTCCGCTGGAGGAGAAGTCTGCGGAGTTGGAGTTGTAGGTACGGAGGGCGGAGAGGGCTTCGCGGACGGAGACGGTGCCGGAGGAGAAATAGGCGGACATCCTCGAGGATGAGTCTTTAGCAGGATTGGAGCGCGTGGCGGCATAATCTTCGATTTTGTCGTTGATGAAATGGCGGAGGCGGGATATGCCGGATGAGTGGCCGGCGGGCCAGAGGGTGCGGATTCGGTCGCGGGTTTCTTGGGAATCGAATTGTTTGGATTTTGGTACGGGAGGGACGTCGGGGGAGGCGTTTTTGACATCTACGGATTTTACGTTTTTGGAAGGAGGGGGAACGGTGTCGAGGAGGGAAGGATCGTCTTTGATGATGCTGAGCCAGGTTTTATGGTAGGGAGTAAAGACTTTCATGGGTTTGCCGCCGCCGCCGGTGATGGTTCCTGGTTCAACGATAACCTGGTCGTGATACAAGTTAAATTGCACGTCGTTGCCAAGCTGTTCGAGGACTTTGATGTCTCGTCTGAGTTCATCGACTTCGTATTCAAAATTCGCGAAGACGTGAGATGCATTGTTGGCTTTGATGAAATCAACAATGCCAGGTACGATGTCTTTACGCGCCTCTGCGTTTACGAAAACGAAGGGAATATCGAGTTCTTTGAGCTCCTTTTGCATCAGGTTGAGAGTCTCGACTATGAGATCGCTCCGGGCTGGGCTGGTGCCGTGCCATTCGAATTCTTCCGGAGAATAAACGTAGACGCAGATGAGAGGTTTGGACTTTTCCTTGGCTAATGAGGAAGCGTTATGCAAAGCCTTGTTGTCCTGGATGCGGAGATCCTTGCTCCTCAACCAATGGATTACATTTTTTACATCATCGACTGATTCTTGGAAGTCTAAAGCTTCGATGAGGTTGCTCATTGGTGTGTCTGCATCTATTTTCTTCGCGCGTTTGGTTGAGGGATGCTTGACTTCGGGATGTTCTTCTTCTACCGTGTGTTTAGGCATTTTGAGATATGTACTTCGCTTTTTCACTTATGTATTTGTTTGCTGTGAAGAGTGTTTGATTTGCGAGAGGAGGGCGGGCGATGGGTGCGATTGAGATACTACTTTGGGGTCAATACACATAAATGCGATCTAAGATGGTGACGTCGACAATGGAGATCTGCGCAGCCCTATCAGGTACCGCATCTGGCGCAAAACTCAATCTAGAAGGAAGCGGACCGTTGGTAACCCCATTAGGACTGCCAAGATATCTGCCCATCTACTTCTAGCCCTAAAATCCGGCAAAGAGCTACTAAATCCGACGCTGGGGCCAATATTCCAGTCAGGTGAAATCCAAACTGAAATCTTACCTCTCGACCTATCCCACTGAGATATGAAGCCCAGACCTCGTCTATATCCTGCTTCATAGACAATACTTGGCTGTCCTTGTTCGTCATTTTACGCCTCATTGCACGCACCAAGCCCCATCTCGCAATGCTCTTCCTCAGTCATAGTGCAGCACCTCGGTCCAACTCAACAGTACCCATCGCCGCGCATCAGTCTCGCATTCACTATCATCTCCACCCTCCATAGCCTCCTCAGAGCTTACTTTCACCGTCATCTCCACCCTACATAGCCTCCTTAGGCTCCTCCATCGACGTTATTACCTCCATAACTGCTTCGCTTGACTTAAACCACATCAAAACTCCGTCCACCGCCAGCCTTTCTCACTTGTCCTCCATAGGCCATTACCAAAAGTCACAAGCAACCTGGACGGGTGAATTCGGTTAATGAGGGAGTCAAAAGGACATAGGTGGTTAATAACCGGATCAGAAGGAGGCAGAATGCACCAAATGGATGATTGTGCAATACACTGGGAGATCCTTACAGCCCAAAACCTTGGCCGGCCAGATGGTGATCCAAGATCGCCTCTCAGCGCCACGGGACAGGCTCTTTTCGAACACGCAATGGATGGACCCGGTGAACAGAGCCAGGCCGCCAGTCATACCACGTTCACCCGGCTTTACTCTCTGGTGTTTGGCAGCTGGGATTATAGTGGTTGATAAATCCCATCGGCAGAATTGAGCTTCGTCGTGGACTGGCAGAGGCTGCCGCCTATACCAAGTGCTGGATCCGAAGGAAGTGGAAACTTGGACCATATTGCAAGCATTGCGGATCATCTTACAGAATGTTCATACTGATTGTGGATCGGATACACTCGAATATTCGTGCTCTCTATAGCGGTGATCCGCTTCTAGGGTACTATGGCTCTACAAAATATCTGGGACCATCGTAGCTGAGCGGCCAAATAGATGGCCGCACAGTCAATAAAACTCCATCGACGCGGAGTCGAGGCAAAGCTTTATTGGGTCCCTGGCCAGAGAATATACCGAGCAACGAGCTGGAAGATCTTACCTCTCATCAGGCACAACAATGCGTCAAATGAAAATTGGTAGCGTTCACAACTACGAGGCGGTTCTCTGGCCCGCGCCAGAGTGCAAAGAAAGCTGGACAATTTGATTACGATAATATCATTATAGGCTATACGGCGATATATTTGTCTTCCAATCATGCCCCCTGAGAAATCTATTGAGCGAATGGGTTCCAGCCGCTCTCGACCATTTCCACTGTCCTCTTTGTGGCTTCATCCAAACTGTCTTTTGGCAGGCCAATCAGATCATTTGCCAGTCCCCTACTCGATTCGAAATCGCCATCCCCATTCGGAAAGAAACCGCGAGCGTACATAGCCTTGGCCATGCCTGTCATACTACCCTTCTGCATCTCATCTTTGCCGTCCTTGTACCGCTGTGCAGTGGGCTCGTAGGTAATGTTCCAGTCTTTGTCAGTTGTACCGATGACGCGGTGAAGACTGTCGAGCATCTCCCGCTGGTTGACCGTGAAACTGGCAATGTAGAAGGAATTGTTCTTCCAGTGGGATATGGCCGGTGAAGCCCCACTTTCCGGCAAGCTTAGGAGCGCGGCAAGAGCCTTACCACACTGTTTCCAGGTGCTGACACTCATACGGGTGTTGCCGTCATCAAAGAAAGTGACCTTCCTATCCTTGATATCGAATCCAAACCAAGAATCACCCAACGCCAAACTCCACTCATACCAAAATCCACAGGTCATGACAATGTACGAGACGCCAAGATTCTCAAGCTCGGCAAGGTGTTTGAGATAGGTTGCGCCGACGAGGCTTTCCTCCGCAAGAGTCTTATTCTGTACATCGAAGCCGTAGCAGTTGGGCATGACGTAAGGCACGCCTGCCTTAGCAGCAGCCTTTACAATCTTACTGTGAGTGTCGGGAGGCACACGAACCGAGAGCGAGATCACGAGGAATTGTTGACCTTGAAAGGCTGCAATAAGAGAGGCCTCATCGTCATAATTAACCTGAGCGATCTTAACGCCTGCAGGCAAGGTGCCTTGACTGTCGCCACGTCTCACAGCTGTGACTGTATGTTTGCCAGTCTTGAGCAGCTCCTCGACGAAGTGTTTGCCGATGTTACCGGTAGCCTAGCGATGGTTATAAGCTTGTACAGAAGCATAAGGTTGTATGACTTACACCAACAATGGCCACCTTCTCAATATGGTTGATCTGAGACATACTGGATATTCTTTATATTGGCAATATGGTAATTCTTGGTTACAATTGAAAACTAAGTTAGAAATGAGTAAGATACTTTTATTATATTTATAAGGATATACCGGTAGGATGTGCGAAGCAGCATGAAATAGCAAACCACAGGGTAAGCTCGGACATAAGACCGCAATAAATCCGTATGTCCGGGTTGCGGTGGATGATGACCAATCCTACAACATGCGAGTCGGGACATCATCTGGCCGACTATTCGTCTCTGTCTCGGAACCTACCTGGGAGTCAGCTGCGCTGCTAGTGTCAAAATTTTCAGCCCCTTTTCGGAGCGCTAGTGCTAGCCCCCTGTATTTTATGTACTATATAGGGCCGTGCATCCCCCCAAGTAATTAATCATCCTTTTTACATCCCAATTATACCATTGATGACCATCCATTGCCACCATGCAGTAACTAATATCTTGACAGCTAGGCCCAAGGGAAGGTGGTTGGAAAGCCCGGCTGCCGCTCAACTTCTCACTGGCCTGCGGAGATCCTTCAAGCTGACTTGCATTAGTCGAAAATCCGGGCAAAAAGTTGTTGCCTGTTTAACAACGCTTCTTCATAGGCTGCACTAATGTATGTCAGCTTGACGTCACGGATCGCGAGTTCGGGCTCAATCAATGGGAATTCTTCTAATCGGACCTGACGAAGCTTCGCACGCTGGACCGGCACCAGGCGAGACGCAGAAGTTCCATTGGCCATCATCCACAGGAGCTCTGTTAGGGATCTCGGCCTTGACGCTATTTATTTGGTAATTATTGCTGCCTGTTGATTGAAATGCCCAGTACGGCCGTGGCGAACCTGATCACTGAATGAAAGCCTGCTAAGTCCGTGTGGGTCCGGTATGTGTTTCTTGACATATATGACTGCTTAACTAGTCGCATAATAAACTCCTAAGCACATACGTTCTGGTGAGAAATCGTTAAAAGGGTATGGACTAGGGATGCAGCGTTGGTCAATATGTTATGGAGAGGTAGAGGAGTTGTAAAACCTATATTTCAATACTTCTTTAACTCTTTTGAGTGTGATGTCTCTTTTATCAAAAGTTTCTTAAGTAACAAAAGATATGACTGGTTAATCAATTGCATAATGAATTCCTATGCAAATACGTTTTAGTGAGAAATCGTTAAAGTATATAGATTGGCGATCCAAATTCGGTCAATATGTTTGAAGTAAGCATAGGTTGTAGGGATCTAAAGCTAGGTTTCAATATTTATTAGGATCTTTTAAGTAGGATGTCTCTTGAATCTAACGGCTTTTCAGTAACAAAAGATGTATAATTGATGGTTGGAAACCATCAATTATGGAGTCTTGGGGTTTCGTTGGTGATAATATATTGGATGTTGGCTCTATAAGCACGAACTATGCTCTATGCTCTTATTAATAACCCTCAAACAAGTCAGATATAGGTCGCAACTCCCTCATACTAGCATTCGAAGCTGTTGAACTCGAGCACATACATTTCATTATCCGGCAAATCAGTCCCGAGTTTAATTCTATTTATCGTGTACCCAGCCCTAATCGCCACCTTGTATCACCATCAAGCAGCTCAAAATGCCGCAGTTGCCTAACTTACCTCGCAGCTTCCCCTCCTTTCAACCATCACAACTACATATCTCATACTAAAGGCTCTATCATATCTCATACTAAAGGCCCTATCATATCCGCATTCTGCCTCCGAGATGACGAACGTCGATTCTTCTGTGAACGCGGCTGGGATGAACATGGACTCTATCGCAATCACACTGCTTTCGGACAATGCCCGAACAATGATTGGCATCCTCGCCTTCCTAAACGCGGATCACGTTCCCGAGGAAATGTTCCTCACCGCCATAGAGAAAGGCTCTTTGGGCTTCCTACGTAGCGAAGCCGATTTGCTGGAATTAGTTCACGAACTGGAGCAGCAGCAGCTCATACGCCTGGACGTGTTCGGTGCAGAACCCTATCTTGCTACGCATCGTACGGTCCAGAGGAACGTACTGCTCTACCTTAGTAGAGATCCCGCGCAGCGTCGGAACGTCTTTCATCAAGCGCTCAGGCTTGTGCGAGATGTCCTACCCGCGGACTCAACATTCATCGTCCCCTCCTCGGAGGAATGGCCGGAGTTCCAGAAATACGGGCCCCATATCTTGAGTCTACGCGCTCATTCTCTTTGGCCAGATCCTTCAATCGAGCTTCCCGTTACTTTTGCTCAAGTGCTATCGCATATGGGTACATACATGTGGCATGCGGGCAAACTCTCGGAAGGGCAAGAAGCACTGGAGACGGCAGTCAACATCATGGATGAGAACGAGCTGGAAGACAACCAACCTCTGCGAGCGAACGCCTATGAGATACTTGGGATTATGTCCAGTTTTGAAGGTGTCAGCGAGAGAAAACATAGCATGGATTTGCGATACAAGGCTTTGGAGGTACGGAAGCTGTCTTACGACTCTATACCGCTAGGAAAGGTCACCAAGGACGACAAGATCAAACGATGGAGTGTCGAATCCGATGTAGCGTATGGGTTGGTTCAGCAAGAGGATTTCGGGCCTGCTGCCGAAACCATGGAGAGATGCCTCAAGAAGTACCAAGAGTGGGGCCCAGAAGACGATTATCCTTACCAGTACTCTCAGTACTATCAAATAATTGGTGTTTGCCAGATGGCTGCCGGCAAACCGGCGGAGTCAATCGAGTCTATCAACCACTGTGTCAACCTTCTGGTTAAATCCAGCGATTCTATGCATCCCATGACCCAGCTCATGCGTTTCATCAGCGGTTATCTGACATGGCATGCCGGAGATCATCAGAAGGCGTTGGAGATCATGAGCTCGGTCCTAGAAGCTCGGCGTAAGATGCTTGGAGAGTTCATTCATCTTACTTTGGAGATTTATTCTACCTGTGCCCGACTGCTCGCAGACAATGGTGATTATGAAAAGGCTCGGTGAGTACAGCTTGGAAGCCCCATATCTCCGCTAATATTTCAAGTAGTATGTACCTAGATCGGTGCCTCGAGAGTCGTAAACGTGCTGCATGGAACGAAGAAGGAGTCGCTAGAGCACAATACCGTTACGCCTATGTCTTGGAAATGCTTCGGGACAAGTCCGAGGCAGAGAAGCAGCGGGCCTTAGCAATGAAGACCCAGGACCGTTTTCTGAGAGATTATCCGGCTTATCTCCCCAAAACAGACGATGATGAGGCGGTCTTTGACCAAATGGTTTCAATTTGGGCTGGTCGATTTACCGGAAAGTTGAACCAGGCGGACTTAACTTTTCCCAGTGGTATGTTAGCTAAGGCTTAATTAATATAGATGGTGTAAAGATATACTGGTATGCGTGACATTTTCTATGGGGTTTCATGGTTAAGTAACCAAAAATCATGGCTATTTACAGCGGTTTAGAAGTATTAAATCAATATTTTACATACACTTTTAAGTCCCCCAGGCTCTAAATAAAGTTTAATATCCTATGACAATATACTAGCATTATGAGAACTTAAGCATTAATAATATATTTAGAAGGGTATTTAAGTAAGGTTTAGTTACTTCTTAATATACTTTAAAGCATTAATAATATATTTAGAAAGGTATTTAAGTAAGGTCTAAATATTTCTTAATATACTTTAAGATATTAATAATGTAGTTAGAAGGGTATTTAAGTAAGGTTTAAATACTTCTTAACTTATTTTTAAGTATTAATAATATATCTAGAAGGGTATTTAAGTAAGATTCAGATACTTCTTAATATACTTTAAATACTATATGCTAATTTTTTAACCTTATAACATCATCAATTGGCATGGGAGTAGAGGATTCAAGGTTAACATACTGATATTAAAAGAACTTTAAAGCATTGATGGCATATTTAGAAGGGTATTTAAGTAAGGTTCCAATACTTCTCAACGTACTTTAAATACCGTATACCATTCACTCAACTGATATCAAGACAACAAAGCATAACTAATATAAAAAACGAGCGGTTAGTTAAGTCAGGTCTCAGTGCTTCTTAGGATACTTTAAGTAAAAGATATTCTGTTCCAAGCACGTGTTAAGTACTGAATAGCACAGCATCGAGAGGAGCTGCCAATTAAAGACCCGGGGCTTCGTTGTTCCGGCTCCGGCGTTCCTTTTTCCCTAGGTATGTTTGAAAATCCTTGTAATTACCATCAGGTGCATTGCTTCCGCGAGGCGATGGAAGAGTTGATTGTAACTCTGTAAGCATCTCATCTGTGATTGGCCGCTAGCCTTGAAGCAGTCTTCCATTCTGAGTTCGCAAAACCGAATCTGGCCAAATTCGGGGACATGTGGGGCTGATCATAGTGTAGCAAATCTCTTCTGGATCACGACCGGCATTTTTCAATTGTTCCTGGCTTATAATCCTCTTTCAGCTACGGAGGCGTACTGCATAAATCTGCTTTGGGGTTACGATGTTTAGCCTGTTACAGAAAACACAGTTGCCTGGAGGGAGACGCCCTAGCACCCAATCAAACACGGAAGCGAGCATATTCCTATATTCCTGGCGTTTGGAGCTGTTGTAGGGTACCGCTTACAGGGACCTACAGGGACCAACAGGGACCTACTTGGGGCCTCCAGGTCCTCTAGCCCCCCACCCACAGCCCCGAACGAGCCGCTCCGCTCCCGACCACCCAGCCAAAACAATTCTACGCGCACTGTTCGCAACTTGGCCAAGTCTCAATTCTCCACACCGCGTCCCCCACACCTGCCTCTTGAGAGGAGTCAGGCGATGATCTTTCTCAAATCGATCGTCTCCTCTCTGCCGCTTGCATACTTAGTTAACTGCTCACGCTCCGCTTGTTTCCTACACATTTCGATCCTTGCGCTTTGGCCGGTCGAGCGACTTGTTCGTGGACTATGTTGTGATACGGGCGGTTAGAGAGCGCTTGGCCTTGATACTTCACCAGCTACTTTCTGCTTAAAATGCTATCGCGAAGTGCAGGATCATTCTGCTCCATCCCTGAACTAAATACGCGAACGACAGCGCAACTGAATTATGGTGTGGTGCTCTCCATGCACCACGAATAACACATTATGCACCATTCGCAGGATTCCAAATCCACATCCATCCCACTGCATGCATTATGCGCTATTTGCCACCTGTCAAATCATTTAGTGCCGCCTATCCAGCCAGCATCCCAGGGGACGAGTTCATTAGGTGCTTGCATGTTTTCTGATGGTACTTCCGGCGGAGATCGCTTGATTGGCTTGTCACAATCCTACGTCTTTGAGCTTGGCGTATCGCTACGTTGCAGCGGACCCAGTGTTGCGCTGGACTTCCCGCGCGCTGATCTATTGAGCTATTGTTTCTTTTTTGCGCCGGGCACTAGTGCTGTGTGACATATGTTGGATCGCCATGAAGCTAAGGTTCACCGATCCGTGCTTTCAAAAGTGTTCGCTCGCCCAGAGAATGCTGTCTCATTATTTTCAATACTCAGTATGTTCACGAATATGCAGGAATCTGTGGTCAACTCTACACATTCTCTAGATCCATATGGTGCTGTAGGGGTCCAGACTATTCATGAGGCGCTGGAGGACTCCATGTGTTTGCAAGCCTTGACTAGGAGTCTGCTGGATACCCTGCAGGGTAAATATGACGACTTACAACAGCAAGCTTTGTCCGGCGAAGGCGATGTTACTTCGGAGAACGAGGTTACCAGGAGAAACATTGAGAAGTACGTTACCTCACAGCATAGCATAGGCTTGAGGAGGGCAGTTGGGATTGTGATCTTATTGGGCCGCATGCTGAATGAATACAGCCTCATCCTCTCCATCGAGAACATCCGAAAGGATGTCGACGCCAACATAGAGACCTTCAACAACCCCCACTCCAAAACCTTTTTTCAATCCAACATCGAGCAGCTGACCGCCATCTATCAACTCCTTTTCATCCTGCCATCGCTGCGGCCCTTCATCCCTGACAAGTTTCCCAATGCGGCAGTCTTTGAGCCCCAGCCAACAAGCACATTGCCGTCCAATGGCATTAAGAGTGAGAGCGATGAGAGCATGGAATCGAAAGATGCTGCACCAGCTTGTTTTGATCGGGTGCCGAGATCATTGTCAAGCATACCGTTTGCAATACAAAGCAAGAGCGAGCTAAAGATGGCTAGTCCAGTTAAGATTCAATACTAGTTTGCAGTAAGCGAACGATCAATATTCTGTCTGATTTATCTACATCACCATCAACATCAACGCCATGATCAGATATCTTCTCCATATTCGAGCCGTCTAATTGACCCCAGATACATGTTCTTAGGCCTGGAGCGACTGCAGGTCTTTGATCACGGAAGGGACCAGGGTTTTCAACCTCAAGGACATTGACCAGTCAAATGAAAAGATCAAGCCTACATGACAGCGAGCATACAGTACAGCTGAGGTCCGAGTTTGAGTCATACCTCAGCACGTCACCCAAGGCTCAACTTCCAAGGATATTGCATAACGATGGATTAGCTACCCGCCTAACCTCGCCTTCCTCTACCCGAAGACCGTAAAGCCAGGGAGATTGTTTCTCCCAGCCTGAAACTGTGGACCACTCAACCTAGTTAGCATCGTTGCCTCTACCATACGAACGGATCATCCTCTTTACCCTTGTAGTACCTTAATAACACCAACCCTCCAGTGGACGACCTCCGTCTCCACCGCTATATACCTCCACCAACCCAGCTCATACCAAGACCGAAACCAACAATCCCCCAGTGCCTCCTCTAGTCCTGATGTGACTATCTCAAAAGATGGAAATGGGAAGGGGGAGAATTGGCAGGTTTACGCCATACTCAGCTTCAAGCTATAACGAGAGACTCGAAGCTATGCCTCTTGGCGGTCCATTTGGTGGTATATTTCGGGAAAAGCAGTCAACGTTTGACGATGAGCATGGCGATCCTTGTTCATGCGCACCACCCACATCCCAATAGCTCGATCACTGCAGCCCCTGCCTTATTGGGGCGCCTAGTTGTATGTGTATGAGAGTTACGATGAAGATGAGGGAGAACCAGTTGATAAGATAATTGCTGGTTCAGTCTGAGTTAAGAAGCATATACTCAAGATTTAAAAAGCCAGCTACAATGCTTGCGTTCTCGGTTGTATGCTCTACAAATTGTGAAGCTCCTCTTGCCATTATTTATTCCTTATTATTTCCTCAAGGTGCTTTGGGGAGAAAGACGAGCATGTCTTCCCTGGTCATTGCTGCGCTCCGGCACATCTGTCAGGCAAGATATTTCCATTCAGTCTACTCAATCTCCCTAGCTACATCGAAAGTAATTCTGTCATTCAATCCAGACTCCCAGATTCCCACTAACTCTACTTATGAAAACCCTTCCAACCACGCTCCCACTTCCCCCACGCCCCTTCATCCTCCGCTACTCCTTATTCTCAGTCCATGGGCCCCACGGATTTCCCTCCTTATGCGGCTCATGCTGACGCTTCTCTTTATCATCTTCCCATCGCCCCCATGGATTCCCTTCTGTTGTTTCATCGGCGCGTTTGCCTCTGTCGCCTTCCGGACGCTTCACTCTATCTTTTGGCCCTGGGTTCCACGGAATGCCATTCTAAGGATCCCCTGGATTGACTCTAGGAGCTGGGGCGCCTTGACGCTCTTCTAGCGCCGCAGTGGCGTCTACTTGGTCGATGGCAGTTAGCATGGTAGTTTTACGAGTTCATGACCGAGACTTTGTCAAGGAGAGTAGAGGGTTATTGCGTGATAACATACCCATCGGAGTAGGCGCCGCTGAGACTAGGGCAATGGCCAGTGCCGTAATGAAGAGAGTCTTCATGATGGGGAGGAAGTGTCACTCGGATCGGTTTGTGAGAGATATGGTGTTTGGCTAGGGCTGTTGGACTGAGCCTGGGTGTGTTGGGGATCCAAGAGGGACTGAGAACATCGTGGGTTTAAGGCCCAACATATAGCACGATCCTATGACGAGATGGTACTACAGGGAAGTGGTGCACACCGCATATTCGGCCCTTCCATATCCGCTGCTTCGCACAAGATGCAGGCATCATGTCAATTCCATTCTCCGGATGCTACGGCAAAGCATCCGGAAAAGGCTGTGCTCAGGTGCGACCAATCCCATACGAGCAAAGACACGTCGCACATCGAGACGTGCATCACATCGTCCTGCAACGGCGGTTCAATTGAGCCTAATGTGGATGAGTCGACGGCTCTTAGACCATTGATGTGGGATGATGGCTATGCATTGACTGTATGCGGCAATGGGCAGGTGACGCCACCTGGAAGCCCCTGGCAAGGTGATCCTTTGGCGGTGAATTAGGCCTACGGCCGCAGACCTGACCTGCACCACATTTGCAGGATATTGGGCCTACGTTGCTGGGACGGATCATTTCGGCAGAGAGAAGTCGTGAGGTGCCTGTGAAGCTATTGCTGGGCACCTCAGTACGCGTCAAAGCTAGCGTACACTTATCAATCCAAGGTACCGTTAATTACAACGGTGCAACGGTTAGACAGAGGACTTAGTGCAAGACGTTAGCCAGAAGACTTAGCTAGGCCTGCTCTGATATGGATGATCACATTTGACGGCCATGCCTCTCAGGTAGTGCAAGCGGTACGTCCACAGACAAGGCAGCCATGCTTAGGCGGTGTGGGACAGAGCCATGGTATCTGCGGCTGTAAGAGGAGGCACAAGGACCACGACCGCGCAGTCTCCCAATCTCACCTTTCTTCAACCCGGCGGCATTCTGAAGTACAGCAAGACTCCATCAGGCGTAAGGATCCACATACCAGGATCATCAGCATGAGTCCGAAATCAATGAAGGTTCTGGGTCCAAGAGACACTGGAATACGGACTTATCGTACAGTCTCCTCTGCAAACCTTGCCTTACTCCAGTCATGGGAAAAGGCCTTTGATGATCAAGACGATGAAGTCAAACTAGAAAGTTGGCCTCAATCTACTCTAAAGCAAAGCCGACTGACAACTTGGATTAAACGGCATCCTTTCAGAACGCCGACGACAAGAACATTCAAGGCCATCACCTTTATAGTATTATTCATCTTTCTTCTTGGCATATTCGCCGCTAGGAGCTGGCCGAGGGATGACTACAGCTACCAAGACCGCGGGATCAGTCCCGAGTCGCTGTACTGTAAATATGAGTCGATCTCGAAACCTGTTCACGCGTGCTAATTAGTTATATAGCTCCCATGGGAGCCGCATTCAAATATCAAGTTCGAATAATTAGTAGTTTTGTTAGTGCACCTAGCAACTACAAAGGTCCTGTCAGTCCCGAGGGTGATCGTGCATGGCAGAATTTAGTCAAGGCAAGTTACGAGGATGATCAGGCGGGATCCACGATAACAACTCTTTAGGAAACCATATCAGAATCGGTCCAGAAGATATGGTGAAAATGAATTGTACCTCAGTGAGGTTGAATGACGGTTCTGGTGACCACGTTGCCACCCCTGAGGTCAGTGAGGTTTGCTTCATGCAAGGCTTCTTGACTCACAGAATATAGACGTACCATCAACTACACTGTCTCTGGTACATTTATCAATTTGCGCACCCAGAGGCCTACACCGTCCAACTACATCATGGAGTTTCAGTCAGTGCTCACGTCGATCACTGCATTGACAGTCTTCGAGAGGCAAGGCTAGGTCCCTTCGCTTCATAAATCAGGCCGGATGCTAACTTCTAGACTCTAGTTTGTCCAGTGTCACGCATCGGCAAGCGTTCAAACATATTCTTGGAAGCCTGAGACGCGCGTTCCCGAATCGAACGTCGACATTCCGGGTGTCTGTGTTGACTGGGATAAATACGATGGTTGGGTGAAGGATCACTCTTTTGACGCATATGAGCCAGGTCTGCTGGTACATCCAGATCTGGGCCCAACTTTTCCGGATGGTGAGGCGCCGCATGAGCCGCCTGCTTGTCGTGAATGATTTTCGTTTACAATGTTTGGTGAATTCACCCAGAACTGCTGTTCATGGTAATGGTTGAACGCGAGGTGTATCATAGATTCAAATTCAACTGAGACTGCCAAATTTTCTTCTCCACAGATGCTTTTGGGCTGTCAAGACATGTTGATCTTCTGGTCGAGTGTTTCCTGGGGCGCCGAGAGCTAAGGTGCATTATGTTGTCAATGTCCGTAAGAGACAATATTGAGCTAGACTCCACGTGTTGTGGCGTAAAAGGGCCATCTGTTGACCGCTTGCAGCTGGTTCAAACCATGTACCTGGATGTGGGCTTTCCGCAGGACTCGTGCTTTCTTCACAATTGCCAATCCAATTCTAGCGAATAGCGTCTCATCGAGGTATTCGGTCATGGATCGCAAGCTTAAAACCGATTGTGCGATGAAAGTACGAGCGGGCCTGAAACAGACCTTGCGACACCCGCCCAGGGTCGAAATTGCGGCATTTTGCCCCAGGCTGGGGTCCTGCCCTTAAAAAGTGCTGCAAAGCGAGATTTCTATCTACTTGTTCTTATCGATTCAAAACTCGATGCATCTTGCAGATGTGCATTGTTAGTTCAATGGGCATATTTGGGCACTTGAACGTTTCCATAGATGTGATGATACGACTTACCAAGCTTTTGATCACGGTCACTTTGTTCTTGTCCTATGCCTTCACCGCGATGGCCTCGGGCAATAAAAACACAGATCTAGACGTCACGACCTCTGCCAACGCGTTTCTGAATATCGGAATCCTCTGCTATACTGGAGTTGTCGATCTTTGGCGAGCGGACTATTTCCACTGCCTGAGAGCGACACAGTCACTCCCTGATGGGGTAATCCCAGGTTCGTTCCACATGCAGGGTCAACCGGATATTTTCCGCCTCCCAAGATCAGTACGCTACAATAGCTGCGTGGTCGCTGTGAGCCTTGAGAGCCTCAGTGGAGAGCCTGACCAGAGCACTTGGCGTACCATCAAGAACGAGGCTAGCGAAGTAGCAGCCGCGTGCAGAAGTCCAGGAGTTGTCGATGTAACCACTGGGGGTCTCTTGTTTGTGGGAGATCGAGCATCCATAAAGATATCAATGGGAAAGTATGACGAAGGGCCGTTGGACGTTGGCAATTCTACCATCGGTACAGCAACCTCTTAAAATGGTATAGAGGAGACTGGGGCGACTTTTACTGAGTCTTGAAGTACAATCTGCGTCCGAACTTGGCTCTGGAGAGATGCGAAATCGAATGTCATATCACCAGAGTATTCTGATTGATCTTGTTACAACTTTTGTCGTGGAAGTCCTGATTGATGCTTTGATAAGCAGTCTCTACAATCCCTGGAGTGCCTCATCAAGAGTATGGTGGGACCTCAATCGGTTCACCGTTGGTCAACGGAGTATGCGGAATAGCACGGAACAATATCAGGGAGAAATGGCAACGTTGAGATAAGCTTTGTGGTGTGTGAAATACAATTTGACCAGTGCCTAAAGTCTGAAGAGTATATGACCATATCTTTATGTACAATATCATACTATCGAGGTTGTAGACAAGCAGTGAATACTCCAAATGCTCAACCTTTTTAGTTGTTGGTTTTTCCCTCACAGCCCTGACCCTAAGACGCTAAGTTTGCGGTGGATATCCCGACGCACTGACGCACTCCTCTTTTGAGCATGTGCTATGAGATGAACATCATTTTCCACCAGAGCATTTGGTATACTGATGGTCATCATACTAGCCAAGAGGGTGCTTTTATGGTCATGAAGCCGCCATGATACTCGAATACGTGGCAGAAGCAAGCCTTCGCTGGGCTCACTTGGACCATGGTACCCCAACCTTCTTGCTTTCCGCCGGTTCTACCAACATTTTCCCTATTTCCGCTTCTTCTACTAGAAATTGGCTTCCCCAGGCTTAGTCCCACTAGAGCTCTGGCCTACATCCATACGCTCCTAGTCATTCAGCGATGGCACCCCGAGTCTCATCAAAGTGTGAGTCTCTACTACCGTCTCAAAATGGCCACTACTGACATCAATCCCAAGTCTTTACTTACTACATATACCGGGCAGCCTTGACGATGATATATGTAGGCGGAACCGATCTCATCGTTCGTAGCCAGCTTCGAGAGCTTGAAAGAGAAGTGAATGAGCTTGACACAGGCCTCGACGAGATTAACACTGGCCTCGACGAGCTTAACACAGACCTTAAAGAGCTCATGAAAGAATGCGGGGCAGACATAAGGACACTATGCGACAGCACGCGGGCCGAGTTGAAGAATCATATTGCGGTGGAGCGTAGAGAACTCAGTGCGGAGAGGAAAATGCAAGGGCGCTTGCTGAGAGCCATCATGAATTCGAAAACTCGTGAATTGGATGATGAGTCGGTTACATAGAGAATAGACCGGCTGGGTGCTATGGACGTGTTCCTTGGACGTGAAGCGATGAAGTCGCTCTCAAAGCAAGAGGTGGAATACACAACTATACCAATGAGCTTACATGGGCCATTTCCACGCGTTAGAAAGCCAGGTGCTACGCGGATGACAGCGCCAGATATCATGGTATTCTTGAATCATGAAGGGGGTCATGTAGACTGTGGACGCTGGGGGTCTAGCAACTCAAATTTGGGTGCAGACGCTAGGTTGAAAGCAATAATCCTAAAGTCTGTAGTCGTGTTAAACATCATCCCACAAGAGGTCCTTTTCTGTTTCCCCAAGGGCTCCCTGCTCCATATCAAGAGCCTGACTAACTTCCCCGTGCACCTCTTCATGCTCTCATTACTCCATACCAACATCACACCTCATGCTCAATATCCTTTACCCTTGGAACCTTATTCAGCTTCACCTCACAAAACTCCGCAACCATCTCGATCTGCCCCCAACGCTATAAGTCAGCCTTCAAATCACATTTCTTTTCTCTCACCATTTCCCCAGGATCCAGACTTACACACTGCTGCACCAGCTCCACATCCTCAGCACTCACGCCCAATCTCCTCGCTCCACGCAAATGCCACGCCGTCTCATGCCGCAGATTCTGAATCATGATTCCAGAGAGCACGACCAATTCCGTATCGACTCCGTCGAGGATGCTGTGGTCCGAGAGATAGAGGCCATAAGTAATGTTTCTCGTGATCCAGGCTAGTGGGGTTAGCAGGGGAGATTGGCTGGGGTAGTATAAATCAATGTTACTGAGAAGGGAGAGGAAAGGGCGATGAGAGTACCAAAAAGATTAGCGTGCATACCAAAATCTTTATGAGACTCCATTGGTTTCATTGTGTTAGTGCGGTTGTGCTTGTAGATAGTATCAAGCCAAGCAGCGCCCCTAGCCGTATTTTCGGGGCCAGATTGCCAGTGTTCACTACAAGCGATTCGCACATTAGCCCTTATTAAATGACCTCTACTCACACATGACGGCATACCGCGAGCAAGAGTAATCCTTGTCTTCTTCTCTCTCAACGGCGCTGATTGCGAAAATGGCCCCTTGCGGTTTGCATATTCCCATAATAGAGACGCATTTTACAAGCGCTTCTCGTAGTCTACGGACGAGTGCTTTTCGGGATTCGGATGTCGAGTATTGAGGCTTTTGGGTGAGATAGGTGTAGAGGTTTCCCGCAAATTCGGGCTGGCTGCCTCCTGTTAGGGCGGAGACCTGGCTGCTGTTAGCAGTTGGGCTCAGATTTAGGCTCAGGCCAGTTATGACAGCCGTAATGGTGAAATAGGTAGGCGTACAGCAATAAGGTACCACCTATCCTCGCCAAGTGTCTTGGTTGGGAATTTCTTTTCGAGCTCTTGGAATAGAGTAGTCGCTTTCTCTGCTGTTGACTCTGACGATTTATCCATCTCGAATTGAGTGCTGTGGAATTCTAGTGGTCTTGTCGAGATATGATGAGAGATTGAGAGGTGTTTTAAAGAATAGAAGTAGGATATGCACGATGTTCGAATTTTAAACCCCTCGAAAGACGTGCTTTTCAATAGCAATCTGAACACCATTACCACACACAACTCCGGTGGTATCACAATCTTCAGCTACTCAAGCTACTTTCGATGTTGTTTTCAATAACGAGTCTCAAGATGGCTGTTGGTGGTTTCTTAGGGCAACCCCGGCCCGGCCGCATCACCTTAGGGAAGTTTTTGGTAGGGTGAATGCGAACGTCCGAGGATCGTTATGAAAAAGAAATGGAAAGTAAAGGCAATCATTGAATTCTCGAGTAACTGAAGTCATACCAATCCAGCAAGGATTGATGTCTTTGACCCAGATAAGGTCAGTCAGCTCCTGAACTAGCCCCTAAAACACCCCCAAGAACGCTCGCTCCCGCCCCTAAGTAGTTGGCCTTCAGGGTCACTTACCCTAACCCTAGACCTTCATATTCGTTACAAACACGCACACAGCACGGCATCACTATCAATACAGATTTATATTCCCACTCAATAGCTTCTCCATTGCCTAAGGTAATCAAATTACGAACACAGTGTCTCGTCTCTGATCGTATCGACATAGACTTTAGTCACGAATGCTTCAAATCCACAAGGCCGCCAGCTCCTGGCATTAACTCGTTCCCATAATCATACACGCACCAGCTCTGACAAAATTCTTTTCCCATGCCACCTATGATTCCGCTCTCAAACCTTAGTCCGCCCCATGCCCCTTTCTCTAATCCTAACCATGAAGTCTTCCTGCTTAACGAACCAATCATTATGCACGCTCCACTCCTTTAGCGGATACGCAAAGCTGAAATCAAAGTTCAAGACAAGCTCCGGTATGATTTTCATCATCTCCATCAGAGTGACACTCTTTCCGAGACAGGTACGTGGACCACGGCCAAACTGTCTCCATGGTCAGTAGGAGCATTGCCGTGCGGATTCGAAAGCAATGGAGAGGGGGGTTAGCGAAAGGTGCAAAAGGAAGGGGGACTCACTGTGAAGAAATACTGCTCCATACGGTTTACAGAGGCTTGATCCGCTTCAAGCCAACGCTCAGGGCGAAACTCATCTGCATCGGGACCAAAGACGGAAGTGTTGGCGTGCACGACCCAAGGGTTTACGCCTACGATCGTCTATAAAACCATCAGCCATCAATCCTCTCCTTTCTCCTAGGATTCCCCCGGAACCCAAGAAGAGCAGCCAATAAGCGAAATCCGAATCTATTTACCCCTTCAGGAAACCAGCTTCCCACCAACACCAACCCTCCCTTTGGAACCACTCTCGGCAAATTCAATCCAGCAGGCGGAAACAGTCTCAGCACCTCCTTAATCAGAGCATTTAAATACCCACAATTCTGCGCCTCCATTAGCCCTACCCTCCCGTTCTCACTTCTCTTCATTCCCTGCAACTCCTTCCTCAACTTCTCTAGAACCCGGGGCGACTTAACAAGCAAATACATCGCCGCCGTCAGCGCGATCCCCGTCGTCTCCCCGCCTGCTACTATATTGGAAATGATATGGTAGTACGCATCATCTACACTAAAGTGGTCTGGAGTGCGCCGATGCTTGGCGAGTAGGGAGGTGAGGTAATCTGTTCTCAGGACCTCACCGCCTTCACTTTGTTCGACGGAAAGCGTCTTTTCATGTTCAGACCGACAAGTCCATTCAGCAATGCGCTTGGCGGCGAAGGCGTAGACGGCCACAATGCCGACCTCGCCCTTCGGTGCAAGCAATTGCAGCACACGGAAGACGTAGGGGTGCAGTTCATTGAAGACGCCCATCACGCCGCCGTAGCGCGAGTAGGTGTGGATGGTGGAGATGATGTCAGCGATGTCTTTACCTTGGTCAAGAAAACCAACGGGTTTTCCGAACGTGAGGGCGCCTACTGTGTCGAAGGCGTAGTATAGGAGCCATTGGGAGAGATCAATTGGCCGGTCTTGATAGGCGAGTGCGGAGAGTTTTGAGAGAAGGGTGTTTGAAGTGAGATCTACTTGGTACTCGATGTTTGTGAGGGCGCTAAGTTGGTAGAGAGGGGCAATTTGGCGTCGTCTTGCGGCATTGTGTTCAATTGAAAGAGAGGTAAAGATGTTGGGTTCGGCGGTAGGGAGACCCCAGGAGGAGTATCGTGGCGCCTGTGAACGTGATCAGCGCTGTGGTACCTTATTGTGAGCAATGGTATTGGCTCGTATTAGCTATGTACCTTAAGGAGTTGGTCTCTAGATCTGTATATGATATTTGCCGCATCAGGATCATCAATGCTGCACTCATTGGGCGAGATTCGCACCACAGGTCCATATTTTCTGTGCAACTCTACATTAATCCTCTGATACTCGCGACTGTTGATCGCCCTTAGTAGCCAAAGACGTGTGAACTTGGCGATCCTGGGTCCGGGTATGTGTCGCAAAGGGGTCGCGTATGCTTTGTACACAGCATGCAGGAACAGAGGGATTAACAGCAAGATAATGTAGAAAGAGACTGGCCGTGGGATCTTCCGCAGGAGCTCGAGCGTGGAGGACAAGTCCTGTGGGGAGCGCATGAGGGCCGAAAGCTTTTGCGGACCTTGCAGGATCGTATATGCAGGATTAACGGTTTTAGGAAACTGAAAGATATCTGCTAGCTTGGAAGTGGGATAGGATGTTCCTCCCCAGAGGGAGCTGATGCTGGAGTTGACACTCATGACGGACACAATACAATTGTTGCAGGAAGAACGGGACAGTATATTGTTTTATCACAGCCCGCTTATCTGTCTAGATACTTTCCCCTTGGGCTTTCCACATGGTCTCTCACGGGGACCGCATAAGGGGTGCGGTTCAGGACCATGTGGGGTGGTGTTCCTACTGAACCTTGCAAGGTTTGACGCCGCATGGCAGCGTAGTCAATTGAGTTTTGATCCATCAGATCAAGCAAGGTGTCGAGCGTTCGCTTTCGTTCCAGCAGTTGTAGTAATAGGCTTCGACACCGCATTGCGTCTCTGCCGCTGGTGGCGCCAAAATGTATCTTGTGGATGTCCGCCTCGAGGTTTGCAAGTCGCGAAATCAGGAGAGTACCGTTGACTAAAGGGGCTTAATGATTCTGAAAAACACATGACCCTGGATCATCGATTGCTTCCTAGAATCATGCTATACCCCTCCAGACCTTCGGTTGCTGGAGTGGTTCTGCATGACAACAGGGGAAGATGCGCACGGTGCTACATCTGATCGATGTAGCCGAGCTAATCAGACTGTCTACTGCGTCGTATTGGGGGCGATCTATGCACACCCTCAGTAGTGGCCCGACCCGGGAACCTACTGACAGCCATGCGCCCATCATCCACTGGCTCCCGCCCTCTGGACTTAGGTTTCTTGGAGAGTCCCCAGCGGCTCCTTCCCGTTGTCTGTGTTGTCTTCTTGTGATTTCTGCAAGGTTATCACAAATTATGAGATTTCCGAGTATTGTGGGGATACGATCATGTTCATGTCGTTTCGGTACCTGGTGAACAGATCCTTCTCACGCGACAAGATCTGGACGACGCCTGTCGCTTATTTCATCGACAGGGGATCCCCTGCAGGAAACACAGGACCAACAGTTGGCGATTATCTCAACGGTCCTGCTCCAGCTGGAAAACACTAAAGTTGCAGGACCGCGCCACCTGGAGAGCTTGCACGACTTGGGTGCGCCTATACTTCTGCGGGTGACTTATGCAGGTTCGACTTGCGGCCTTGCGTTTCAGACAATGCATTGGTAGATCTAGCAACCACGTCAAAGGCGATCGCCTTCTATTTCAGGCCTGATTTTGACGCACACCTTCCACCTTGGTCGGTGCGCGCTGAACCGTCGAAGCTAATCTGCTCTGATTGTGTACGTATGAGGTTATTCATCAAGGTCTTGTACGTAAAAGGGTGCTGGCTGGCGGGCGCCTGTCACGAATGCGCTAAGATAGGCCCTGTTCGGTCTGAGTCTGTACGGTTGATGACATGATACGCGATGTATCGATTCTTGGCCAGATCCTCTGATATTGAAGCCTGTCTTGAACTTTGGTCACCGCAGAGAACCCCTGCTGGGACGTACCGGTAGTGAATCCATGAACAATATTTCTCATCCGGTCTTTTCCTTTCGAAATGGATAATTTTGCTCCTCTGTCTCTCATTTTGTTACTTCTCGCATTCCTGCGATTTAATATTCCAAATCATGTCCGGCCCACCCCCACCCCCACCTCTAGGAGGGGATCAGAATAGAGGCCCTACTATAAACATAGTGAACTGGACGTTTACTGCAGTGGCCACGCTCTGTGTCGTATTAAGGTTATTCGGTAGATTGAGATTAACGAATAATGTAGGATGGGATGACTTTTGGATACTCGTCTCGATAGTCAGTGTGCCGATTAGCGAACACCACCCATATTGACATGGCACAGAGAGCTAATATGATCCTTGTTTTAGTTGATAAGTATCACATACTCTGGCGTTGCTTCAGCGTATGTAGCTGCTGGGGGGGGTAGACATCCATACTATTTAGGCCTCCAGCAATCTTCGAAAGCCATCAGACTCGCTGTTATCTCGAATGTACCTGGTATCATCTCGGTAGCGGTGCCCAAATTGGCTGTCGCGTGCCTCCTAGTTCGGCTGCTGAATCCGCCTCTCTCGCATAAGATCTTCCTTTACGTTCTTAGCACCAGCTGTATTCTGACACAATCACTGTGTGCGATATTCCTATGGGTGCAATGCAAACCTGCTGCTGGGCTTTGGAATCCGACGCTGGACCCTGTATGCTGGAACCCAAATATACTCATCGATTTTTCGATCTTTGCAGGCTGTGAGTTCAAAAGTGCGTTTGGGGGAAGAAAACATGACTGATTGTGGTAGCATATTCCGCATTCATAGATTTGTTCCTCGCGCTTTACCCGGCCTCGATCCTTTTCAAGCTACAACTGAGTTTGAAGAAGAAGATTGGCCTGAGTTGCGCGCTTGGCCTTGGAATAATGTGAGGGCGAAGATTTTTGGCGGCTTTAATAGCAACCGACTGATTGGTCTGCAGTGCCGCGGTGGTAGGCGCATACAAGTGCAGCACCCTTGAAGAGCTCCGCAATCGCACAGACTATACATGTGAGCGTAGTGCGCATTTCGTTATACTGGTGACTAACTCATGGTCCAGATGCTACGACAAATCTTGAAATCGTGTCATCGTAAGCATTGAAAGTCCTATACTCAAGGCCTATTAGCTGATCGCTATCATATCAGGGTGGAAGGGACTGTCATCATCATAGCTGCCTGCCTACCGACTCTCCGCCCCGTCTTCCTCTTCGTTACCGGCATACCAGGAACGCGAAACAGCAGCAAGAAGACACCCACCCAGAGCTCCGACTACCAGCTTGCTTCATACCGTCAGGAAAACAAAGCAGCAGGTCGCAGAGCAAGAGACCCTTACCCAGTCGATACAACAGGCGTTGGTGACGCGGATAGTATGGAGGACAGAATACTCCCACCACCAGAGAATGCGATCCGAAAAACATATGATGTAGAGGTCAACCATGAACGGGCACCGGAGACTGAAGTACCTGGGACTTCCTCCACTGTAGGTAGGATCCCAGGCAGGAGAACTCCAGGGACAAAGACCCCCGCGACTCGAAAAAGCATGGAAAGGGAGCGAGCGAAAGAGGAAGCTTGGCCACAGCTGTTCGATAGTCAGCACTGACCAGGCTTAGTTCGAAGGGACGGAATATGTAAAATAAAGTACAATAAGGTACAGTATTGATTAAATACAATAGGGAAAATTAATTATAATCAGCATCGGGGAATATTTCATTAGGCAGATTTTAACGCGCATGAGGACCATCGAACCGCTAGGCAATAAGCATGGATCTCGTTCTAAAGGCACGACCTAGAGCAGGTCTTTTGCAGTTATGTTACTCTTTGATTCTTCAGGTGTTTGAGCTAGGAGCCGCCATCCACGGTTCGAAAGTTGGTCATAGTTTGAATCGAGGGGAAAGTGGCTCACAGGGCCAAAAGAGAATGGTGGTAAAGAGTTGGACCAAGCTGAAGAATATGTTGCTCGTGCCCAAGCTGTATGCATCATACCTCTTGGCAGTCTGCTTCCATATCTGTCGTAATCTTCAGAGCTCTTTCATTGAGTGTAAGCCTATTGAGCATGCTTCTGCTGAGACTGCCTGAAAACCCACACTCTGATCATAGCCCAGCCGGAAGCTCTCATCGATGGAATTAATGCAAAAGGGACCGCTGGCATGTTAGTGAAACCCGAGGCCGCAGCGGCATTTTATGTGTCGTGTATGAGGAACCTGTCTGCTTTAGTAGATCCGAGGCTAATTCATGGACAATAATCAAAATATTTCTCAACATACAAAGACCGGGAGTCATTCCTTACCCCAGGAGATTCAGACTCCTAAGCATCTGAAATGGCGCCAGCAGAATTTCTGTGCTTCCCTGGAGAAGTCTACCGTCAGTTATATTCTTATCCTCTCTCTCTCGCGAGGATAAAGGCGTAGCTCGTGTCCATGTGCCGCTAGCGTAGGAATTCCTCGTCTCGTTTGGTCTAGGGGTAGTAATTGACCCAACTTTGTGAGACCTGCGGCCACCCGTACAGCTAACCAGACATGGGCGGTTGTTCCTTCACTGAACGGCGGCTTCGTTCCTATGCTGATAATGACCGGACACACCCGCAGTGGTGCACGCATGGTCTGGCTGCCAGCTTGGACTTCCTTGGGCTCGCCATGAATGGTCTCCCCGAGGGCGCTTTTCGTTTCAGGGTCTGGCTGAATGACGAATGCGTAGTTCACTGACCGGCCACTCAGCTTGAGGCCGCTTGTATGTGTCATCCGCAACGGTTTGGGGTGAGTCTTCATTGGTACTGGGACCAGTCAGCTCCGGGCCTTGAGTGGTTCTTGTCAACGCTGCTCACATGTTCCTGCGTCGATCCTGTTCCGTATATTCTTTCACTAGTCACGGCGAGCATGACAAATGCCGTGTAGACCGTCGCATTCCATGTTGCCTTAGGAAGTCCCTCTTCTGCACGTATGACAGCAGCTGTGTAGATTTTCAGTACTTGGTGGCCAAATTTCGTCATTCGCCATGTCATATGCGGGGCTATGGCTCATAGTATAGGCTTTCGCATACGTTCAATCACCTTCACCCTGATTTTGCTACAAAGGCCTAATGCGCTCGTCATGTCAGCACCGAGCATTCGAATACAGGGCAGAACGGCTGACTCACACCATTCTTGTGACTTGCTTTGATAAGCTCGTTGTATTTGACTAGTACACCCCCAACAGTACCTACAGAATCGTCATTATTGTAGGGTTTTCAGCCCACAATAGATCAGCAAACTGCATAGGAGGGCCTCTAGAGCGACTGCTACACGAAACCGATTCGAGGACTCCAGGGCCGCATTATGGCGAAGAGCGGCGAGTATGGTTTAACTCCTGGCCCACCGTGTACAAGAAGCGACAATTGGACTGCTCTCAGGAGAGCAGATTGGGATGTCTTGATGGCAGCAATCTTGGATGCCTGCAGCCTCTTTATCATTGTCGTCTAAGTCGGTGCTTGAACCTTTTTGGCGCAAGGCGGCGTGACTCCATCTCTTTTGGGGCTTATAGAAGACCTTTACCACGTCTTGTGCTGACCTTACACTCTGGTGGCTGCCAGAGACGTCGATTGTCGAAAGGACGGTTCGCGACGGTTGTTGTAATAGTTTAGATCCGCTGGAGCACTTGATTTCAGCTCTGCAATCCATGTGAGTATACAAGAATTGAATCACTAGAGAAGTAGTGTCAGGAAATCTGGGTAGGAGAACTGTCGCCCAATGATCACTCGTAGTGGTAATTATTCCCATTCAAAGTCTCAATGGGATGAATTGGTAAGCAAGCTAACTTCATTGGCCGGACAATAGCCGAGGTATCTCCGAATCTTGTACCCTACTCATCAGCAATTTTCAGCAAATTACATAAAACCCGCTGTATGGGTCTTCCATTTCTACTTGCAAATTATCTAGTAGATATCCCACCAACTTTGGCATGGCGTTACGGAATACTACATCGATCACCCAAACAGCCAAAGTCTAGGTTGGATGCACCCGCGATTGCACACATTGCCGTATGTAAATTCTTCTAATGCTGATAGATGCGCGTGCATCATCTTCGTCGCATTACGATCTTCTTGATTACCCACTCCGGCGTTTGTTGGCTGTGTACGACCCCAGTCTCCGATACCCTATATCAGGTACGGCCCTGTGAATAGCACTCTTTTCACCCTCTTCGTCTGCTGTTCGTTTCTCTCCCATGGTCCGGCAATTGGCGCCGAAAAGCGTACCGCGCATTATGGAGAACTCGGTGGGCTTGCGAGAGCGTCTCGTGCTCCTTCCATATGTAGTCTCACTGGGAAGAATTTTCGTCAGGCTGCTAGAGACAAACAATTCTTGTGACTTGCAGTCAATCCTAACTTACAGCAAGTTTGACACACATTGTCATAGTTCTCTCTCACAGACTTGATACCTCTGCACCCGCCATATTTCTGCCTCGAGCAAGGAGCACGTTCCGTCGTCTGATGACCGCAGCTATACCTGCAAGTCAACTGAATACACATCGTGCTCCACCCGGTGAACCGATTGGATTTGTGATGAAATAGTGATTCTAAGAGACGTGGTTCGATATTTGAGGCGAGACGAGAAGTGGTCGCTAACATCCATAGGAACGCTCTTGGAGGGCTGCGTGCACAGAGATGGTTACGCCGTTACGACGACTCCGGGTCGCCCACTGAGGTCAATGATTGGAGTTGCTAATCCCAATATGGCTGGCTGAATAGGTAGGGAGTGGACACCCCAGAAAATGAACGATTCAGGCCGGGAAGAAGTAGGCAATATCGCATCTGATGATGGACGCCAGCTCTGCCAAGACCTCCTACAACATTCATGACGGCTACCGGCAAATCAGACATACTACCTACCAGTCGGCGATGAAGGTCAATGCGTGGGGTCCGTCCGGAGGCACATCCAAATTGGACTTTCAATTGGCGGTCGATCACGACATGGCTGTAGCAAGTTATATGTTCTCCTGATCACTTGACAAGGCCATGCGTCAGAATTGAGTTCGGAAGCATGTCATCCTTTCACATCTCCAGCTGTCATGCACTCTAGATACCACCTGCCCCTATCAGTGACTGTCATCTTCCCGTCCCCCCTTCACATCAAAAGTAGGCTATTGGCTGGGAATTGTTTGACAGGCCGTTGCTCCGCCGAAGTCCGAACCTTGATGTTGCCATCAAATCCCGACGAGTCCTGACTGTTCCAATCAATCTTGGAGGTCTTTCTCTTAATCGTAAGTGTAACGGAGATAATGGCGGTCTTGGGTTGTCTGAGTGCAAGCACATAGCGGAACGGCCGAAGTTAAGTCTAGTCAGAAGCCAACTGTTCAATCAGTCGATGGCTCCTAATCCACGACCGTACCAGAACTCTAGGTAAAAGCTCCAAGACAACTTGTTCAGGTTCATAAGATCCCAATCCTCTTAGGAGGGTAGCAATTGTGGATACAGCCCAGGATCAACGGAGTGTCAGACCTTTTACTGGTTAGGTTGTTAACTCTACCACCCCGGGGTCCTGGAATTTCGACCCGCTAATGATCGCCTGACAGCTCCTGTTCTGGTCAAGATCTGACCAGATTTGTCGTCTTGCAGGATCTACTGCTCATAATGATCCACAGATGCCTAGTATTCAACCCTGATCAGCGCTGACATGTACTTGAACGGACTAAAGGAATGCACATCCTGCAAAGGCTAGGTCGAAATCCTCAATGTGAGACTAGCCCCGGAATGGATTCAACGCCATCGTAAGGCCGGCACCTCTGCGACCTCTACAGGGTGAGACTCCTCCTGCGGATATGTCTCCGGGAACTTAAGGGCGTAAAAGTGCTCGAGCTCACACAGTGGTGCTTGCAGCTTGAGAGTATACGGTTGAGTCACCCTTTTGATTCGTGAACGCATTCGTATAATTTACCTAGGATTTGCCCAATACTTATGTACAATTGTTGCAGTCTCTTAAATGCATTGACCTCCGCCTAGAGATATGCTTTTCGGTGGAGCTCTTCCTCACAGTTATTACGGAAAGAATGGGCTTGACTGAGGCCCTCATGATCATACACTATCCTGGACTTACTTTCGACACAGGCGGAATATATTACTGGGCTGCTATAAACCAGCCTCGACGCAAAAGTCAAAGGCTATCACATCGAAATGCGAGCTTTCTTGTTTTCGACTACCAAAATTTGAAATTGTGGTCTCTGAACGTGGACTTAATCGGGATTCTGGAAAGTACGAATGCTGAATGACATGTTATCCGGGAAAGTAAGCGGCTGGACCTGACTAGAAGATTTCGTGATTGGCTGACTTGCGGTATTCCTAAACTCGGCTTCCGAGAACTTGGAAACCTGGCTTTGCAGACATCTCACTGGTACAATCTTTCAAGGTTTCCTTGACGAGCTGATTTTGGCTCTACAATTACGGAGTCCAGCAGCGTTGCGGAAGAATTCCCGTTCGGGAGAACCGAGCCACGCTCCGCAGATCACATAGAGAGCTTTGACCACGAACCTATCACATGCCTACGGAGGAAATCCTTCTCAAGCGGCCCACCCAAAGCTCGTCAACCCCGATCTCTCGTCTCCCCGTGGTTTCAAGAATAGCCTACCGTAAGGGTCATGAGTCTCTACTCTGCAAGGTATTTTACTAAAGATTGGAGCAGTCCGCGTCGAAAGCCACGAAGACCCGAAGTCAGTCATCAATTTCCTTCACTCACAAAACAGGGGTTATCCAAATCAAGAAAGATAATTGCTT
Source organism: Cladonia macilenta KoLRI003786 (assembly GCA_000444155.1). Classification (NCBI taxonomy): domain Eukaryota; kingdom Fungi; phylum Ascomycota; class Lecanoromycetes; order Lecanorales; family Cladoniaceae; genus Cladonia; species Cladonia macilenta. The sequence continues at coordinate 54,177 of KE598574.1, read as the reverse complement.
GACCAGTGACATGTTTGAGGACGGACACAAAGGGTTTGTCAACAATTATGGTCTTATAGTGATAATGGAAACACAGAGAAGCTAAGGTCCGGGCGGCGGCCCCTGTTCCAGTGGCCTGCATAAGCCCAGAGCAAAGTCGCCTATGATGTTTTAGCACCCCTCGCAACATCCCGCATAACGAGCAGAGTCCACATGCACTACTCCACCTTATCAACTCTAAGATCAATTTAACCGAGTCCTCCTGCTATCCTTACTTGACAGGCGGGCACCTTACCTTACAAGACCTCCTTCTCAGTCTCTTAAAGATCATCCCAGTTGTCCCATTGAAGATCTGCCCCACTTGGCTCCCTAAAGATCAAGCCGCTTAGCTCATCCCGCGCCGGATCTCAGGTAGGTACTGATCTCAGATCCACAGAATCTCCCCTTTCGACTTCAACATGCTTGCAATTGGAATGTCCTTACCCCACAATGGCTTTGAGGATGCAATGCGGGTTGAACCTCTTTGAGAGAGACCCTTGGCATAAACGTCGTCCTCGAAGGACGTTCCTTGATCAATGACTGACCATGGCCACAGGTTTGAGATATGCGCGTTCAAAGTGCGAACGTTTTATGCTGCCGCTCACGCCACACATAGGCACATCTGGCAACAGCGCGAGTTCTGGCTTTCAATTGGGTCAATTTCGGGGTTTAGCTTAGAAATGCGAGCGTAGCGTGAGAGCAGCAGCACCCTCATGGTTGAAGCATCTCTCTATCTTACATGCTGATCAGACGTCGGAATCCTTCTTGACCGCTCCTTGCACCTAGTTGCTGGTTGGGGAAGCCGTAAAGTAAGGTGGAAACTTTCGGTCGTGTAACGATTCGCTAAAGTATCTATTGCACCTGAGATGTTGCGCGACTTAACTATTCCACTGTTGGTCGTTAATTCACGGAATATGGGTTTTGGTTTATTGATCTTGACCTCTAGTAAGAGATGGCTTGCTGTAGAGGCAGCGTCGCCCGGGGCTAAGGCTACGGGCATGCTCGGAGCGGCCGTTAGCGTTATCGTGGAGAGCGGACGATTTCAGATCGACCTTGGATGTCCCAACATATATATCGAATGCCTCCGTGTTTGCTAAGCATCAGAGATCCAACATCTCGAGGGCTGAATACCGAAGACACAGTACTTGTAATCAGGAATGGCGCCCTTAGCAGGAGGCGAGGCCCGTCTAGGTCCTCGAGTGAGCTTTACTCGACATATGGTAATGATACTTAGCAATAAGCTCCTGACCCAATTTGAATATGCTAACCTCGAACAGGTCCGAGACAGCATTGCAAAACTCCTGACTCGCCTTCACAAAGAAGGAAAACTTTCCACTCTCCCAGGATTCGAGCACGTCACTCCTCCAAGCAATGGAGAGTTTAACCCTCGCCATCTGCCTCCAAGAGAGCACCACAAATCCAAAGATCTGCCCGTCGGCACCAAAGTTTGTATTGTAGGTGCCGGAATGGCTGGGCTTTATAGTGCTTTGATTCTCGACCACTTAGGCGTTCCTTATGACATCCTAGAAGCCGCAGACCGGCCGGGAGGCAGAATATTGACCCATTATTTTTCTACCAGAAAGCACGATTACTATGACATTGGAGCCATGCGGTTCCCAAACATTCCTCCAATGGAAAGGTAGTTTATGACCCCTGTAGCCCGGGAGCATGGTAATTAATTCCATCAGGACCTACGATCTCTTCAAGAGGACTAACGTGCCCCTTGTGACCTACCACTTAAGCGGCCCAAATACTCCGAAGAGGTACAATGGCATCACCATGTTTCCACAGAACGGCGAATTTCCAGTCAAGGGTGATCCCTTTCGTGTGAGTGAAAGTAATGGCGGATCAGTGCCTGACGATAAGATCGATACGTTGTCTTCGGTCCTAGAAGTTGCATTCAGACCTCTCCGAGAAGCTATCAAGAAAGGGGACGAAGAAGCCTTCGAGATGTTCAAAGAGTGCGACGACCTTACAGTTCGGGACTATCTGGAGCAGAAAGTGTATGCTTTGGCTTTCGAAAGTATGTTTGGCTACTGGTTACTAACGGTTACATAGAGGCCTTGACTTCCACACCATACAGTGGCTTGAAGAAACTGATAGGTCAGTACTGGTACTCAGTTTAAGCTGAAAAACGCTTGCCGCTCTTATGTACAACAACGACTCACCCCTTCAAAGTGCTACTGGACAATTTGATGCGGCCTTCACAGAGGCTGTCATGGACTCCGTGGCCTTCGATTACTGGGAGGACATCGAGGAGGAATGGAAGTCCGTCGAGGGCGGTACAAGCTTGGTGACGGAAGCCCTTATTGATATGATCAGGACCAAGCCTCGCTACAACAAGCGTGTCACTCGGATGGCTATTAATCGCAAGGCGGAGTCAAATGATATGATGCTCGTCCATACAAACTATGACGAGGAGCCAATGCGCTACGCGACGATCATCAATACTACTACCCTTGCTTGCCTTCAAAGAGTGGATACTGACGATCTTGAACTCTCGCCAACAGTCAAAATTGCAACCAGAACGCTTCGGTACGATAGCTCCACAAAGGTAGCGATCAAATTCGAGAACCCTTGGTGGATAACCAGGTTTGGTATCACAGGGGGTGGGGTAGCTAACACTGACTTGCCTATCCGTGTTTGGTAAGACATCGCTTGAAGCCTGTCTGGAACTGCTTGACATTATGAACCTGACGGTTAAACCAGTGTGTATCCATCCTACAACATCCATGATGACGTTCACAACCCTGCTATCTTATTATGTACATACACGGTAAGCGCCGTTCTCTTGTTACGGATGGCCATAGCTGACCTATGCAGTGGTCTCAAGATGCTACGCGCATTGGCTCGCTAGTGAACCTAGATTCTCCACGCGGGGAGGAGGAGCTGAAGGGCCTTATGCTGTATAATCTAGCCCGGCTTCATTCAAACAATGAAGATTTCGACGAAATATATGCTATGATCAAGCGTTCGTACATTACTCATCATGTAAGTAGCCACCCAACCACTCTCAGCTCTGGTCTGACGGCGCATTTAGGGATTTGACTGGGCGATGGACGACTACAGCTCAGGTGCTTTTGCCTTCTTTGGGCCCGGCCAGTTCCGCTCGCTATACCCCCATCTTGTAAGGCCTGCAGCGGATTCACGCTTCCACATCGTTGGCGAAGCCGCTTCTGTACGTATTACATCATTAATACTCAAAGTATGGGACATGCTAACATCTTCGCATAGGCAAATCACGCGTGGATTGTTGGCTCTTTAGAGAGCGCTTACCGTGGTGTCTGGAACTTCCTGGAGCGTTTCCATTGCTATGACTTGCAAGAAAAGATGGTCAAGGAGTTTGGGACTATTCCTGAACTTGAAATGGGGAAGGAAGGCTTTGCGCATTTGTTGGTCTTGCTGGGAATGCTAACGCCGCAACAATTGGCAAGGCCAGAAAAGACTGTGGTGAGGGAGGTCACTCGCTGAGTGTACCATGAACGTGGCACGGGCCTTTTTGGCAGTTGACAATAGCTAATGTCCGTCTTCGACTTTAAAGCATCAACTTGGCGCAATTCCATCTCATCATTTGGCAGAATATCATCTACATTGTCGGGCCCATGACCTGATTGACGCTCACATGGGGTTGTGGTAATAGTTCAACGAGACCTTTACGCCCATTGGTTTAGTATAATGCTCTTTGAGATCACAAGTGATCAAAGGACAGGTTGATCATGCTCAAAGCGCCAGAACAATCCTCGGTGGCCAATGAGACACCCCTTTGTTTCAAGCATACGGCCGAACCTTCTCAATGACTTTCTCCACAAAAAGGACAATATCTCCCCCATCATCAAGACCCAACACTATCCCCAGCGCAAAATTCAACTTGCTTATCCAAAACCCACCACCAACAAAAACACACCTCATCACCACCCGCCCAACCAACCCACATCCACTCCCCGTGAAAGCATGCATCTCCACTTTCTCCCCCTCCTCCTATACGCCTTCCTCCTCATCACCTCCACCAGCGCTGTCGCACTCTCTCCTCCACAAATCTCAAATTCCTCTGTTCCGGCGATGGAAATACGTACTTCTTTAGCGACCATGGACTCGAGTCCGGAGATGCTGGTAAAGAGGATTAATTGGCATCATTTTTGGGACGGAATTAAGAAGCAGTTTTTTAGTGTTGTTGATAATGGGACGTTTACTAGGTAGTGGAGAGAGTTGATTCTGAGGGTGGTGGAGATGAGGGTCTTGAATGGCTTGGGTATGACATCGCCTTCTACATGCTAAATCGCTTTTGATAAAGTCTCGTTTTTAAGTGCTGCTATACGCCTATTACCAACACACTGGCATTCTCAAAGTCTACATCTGTCCATCAGAGTGTCTTGTACGCATCTGCGGAGGGATATCAGGTATTTCTGATCGACGCCGTGGTCACAAATGGCAACACCCCAGGAATCAATCGTTTCACATTCATTCTCACACGTAGATGAGATTGTGTAATTGGTTTCAGACGATCTCTAAATTTGGTTTCCGTGTCAATTAGTGAAAAAAGTATCGGCACTTGGCTGAAAGGACAAAGACGAGAGAATAGAGGACAAAGAGACCCTCTCGCAGAACATTGTGCCAACAATGTCAGTAGCGAGTAAGGAATTGTTTCAGATTTCCGCTTTCAGGACTGTACAACGATCTTCCTCCTTGTGTAAAGAACAGCGCATTCTTTACAGATCCTATTTAATGACTTCCTTCCGATAATTCCTTTCTCTCCTTAAAGCACCAGGATCTCGCCCAAGAAACCATTATCGACCATATCGCACCTGAAGAAGTTCCCCATAGCGCAAACTATCAGCCCCAGCATACACCACATCCMCCCTCCATCCCCATTCACCCACCGTATCCACCAAACCATCACTTATATCCTCTATCAACACGCACAAAATGCATCTCCCCACCGCCCCCTTCATCCTTCTCACTTCCTTTCTCGCCAATATCGTCAGCGCTGGCCCGCTGCCCACCACCACTCCTACAATCGCAGTCGAAAACTCTACAATGTTCTCAACATCAACTTCGGGTCCACTCGTGAAGAGAATCGATTTGCATGGCGATTGGATGACCTTTAGAGCGGGTCTTTGTGATTTTCTTGGGATCGATTGTAGCGGATGGCCGCCTTAGGGTTTCGGGAGAAATGGAGTGTACATAGTCTGTTTCATTTAGTTGTACGAGTGTATGTGAGAAATCGGGAATATGGGGGTTTGTACGGTAGTGGGTATTTTTAGGTGTAGCATCTTTTGATAGATTTTGCACAACATTTGATGGGAGTCTACCAAAAACGAAGGTAAATCCGAGACAAGAGACTTGAACCAATCATCACATCGCCCCTTAGCCTTCTGGGAATGTAATTCTATTCATAACCACAGCCGTGTTCCAGATCTATCACGAATCAATTCAAAATAGATCACACAGTAGCACTGCCCCAAGACGAAACAATCCTCGTTCCACCCCTACGGCCGTACAGAGCACAGCAGCTCATCCTTTGGCTATAAGATCCCCCTTCTGCTACCCACTCAACTTTCTTCTCTAACCAGTCAATTTGCAACTCCCTAAGAAGTTTCTTTCTCAACCTTCGCGCACGCCATCACCTCACATCGCTGGCCGATATCTTACACCACACATTCATTATCACCGAGTCAACACCCCCAGCCTTTCTCAGACTCAGACAAATCTCCCTAAGTCACCACACCACACATATCACCTACCCAGCTTTCATCTACCACCCATCACAATGCATTCATCCAAGTTTTCCATCCTTACCATCCTCGCGCTTACCGCCCTCGCAAGCGCCATCCCAATACCCATTCGCGCCGGCTCCTACGTCTCACCATCAATGTCAGACAAAAACACCGTCGCGGGTTCAGGTCTCATGACACGCGACGTTGAAGCGAGGTCTAAGCATGATTTCTGGGATGATCTAGATTTCGAGGATGGAGGTATATACTAAGAGTTCGATGGTACCAGTTTAAAAGGGTTGAGGATGGGTTGCAGGCCCTAGACGAGGGAGGGGCTTTTCTCATTCGATTTGACTTAGGGGAAGGAATGGGAGAGGAGATGATCTATCATGTATTTAGGACATGCTTGTATCATTGTAGCTGCGGATTCACTATGCTATAAATCGGAACGGTTCTTACACTCCTTCACAGAACATGAACATATAGTCTTAGAAGAAAGTACACGAAGTGGCAGTATATTCAAAATCTGCTCTGTAATCAAGTCGTGGAGCGTTTTACTTGTTTGTACGTATCGAGATGATCATAAGATAGTTTGTCCACGTATCTTCTTGTCTACCAACAAACAGCAGCAAGGCTTTCAAGGTAGTGATAGTCATTACTGGCGCAAACGGACATGCTCCTCATCGACCTGAGCAACGTCGGTGTGTGATTTCGGAGGATGAATGGACCTATGGATTAGTGCTCTCTCGAGACTTACCCATGCTGGATATTCCACCAACACACTAATTGAGACGCAGTGGCAGACTAAGCATGCCACGCAACTCTCACGCCATTTCGTATACGCCTCAAGCCAAGCCGGCAATTGGCGTAAACACGTCATCGCCACGGTCGCTTACATATGGAACAGGCTGTATGGACTATCCGTTGGTTACCATTAAAATACGTTGCCTTATCGTGCAGCCACTTTTCAGTGAGAGAAGTGCCTGAGTAAGAGTTATCGTACCGAAGATGAGACCGAAAGGCCGATCGCATGACGCAGAACGAAAAGAAATTGGCCCGAGCTATGCCACAGTGGTGCACGATCAGCACCTTCTCAATCTATCTGGTAATCTTCTATTGACGGGAAAAGGGAAAGAAACCAAAGAAACGACAGAAACCAACAAGACCAAGGAAACCACTCTGTACCTGCGGCCTGATATCATTCAACAGCGTTCAAAAATTGGCCAGCGACAGGAATCGTCTATTGTTCCTCATGCGCCTTGCGCGTAGAATTCCTGCGGAACTTCTCAACTACCTCGCGTAGCTTATTTTACTTGCTCGGCTGACTTGGGAGATCAGTACTATACACCGACTTCTTGTGAGCTTGCGTCTATTTTCGGACTACCATCATCAATTGTATCACTCAGTGGAAGTGCATCTGAAGACATATGTCCCCTGCGCTACTGGCATTCAACCTCTTTTGAAGCCGCGGTATTGATGCTGGGAGCGGAGTATCTCATATCAAGCTTGTCAAAGCAAGTTCCTGGCCTTGAGCTGCTGCTACGGTCTCTCGCACTTTCTGGCAGGTATCACCTTCTCATAGCTGATTCGACGGTTTTTGCCCGGCGCATTCGTGAAGAGCATCGTTCCCCACTTGACTACTTGGGCGAAACCAAAGGGTTGTCGTCTGAGTAGCCATACGGCGATGTAGAGGGCGGCTGAGGGAACTCAGACGATTTGCCTGTACAAGCCCCTGGCGGCATCCACGCAGGCTTATCTTAGTCCCGTTGCAGGGTTCAATATTCGTTTTCTTAACACGAATCCATGGCTCCTTGCAGCGCGTTCAGAGGCGCACCTTTGGTAGGCGAGCCCCAATGAGCGCGAAGAGAGCTTTTAGGACACCGCAAGAGAGGACTGACCCTGGACTCGTACCCTGTGAAAAGAGAGGAGAATGATGGGAGTATTGCATGGCTACAGCTGTTTGGCGAAGCTTTGTAATCCATGCGCATGCCATGCTGAGACGAGAAAGATCTTGAGGACGGCGTCGCGGTTGATTCACTAGACCATCGCGGAAAATTTCGCTGCCTCTGGTCGAGATGCCTGAAAGATACACAGGTCCTGCATGGTCGTATCCTGAGTGCTGTGACTATTGCACTATCGTGGATACTCATCTCACTACCATTCCGTGTTTATGGGCCCTGCTCTTGCTTCCTTCGCCGTCCTTTTGCCCTTGTGTGTTCCCATTCTGCTTCGCACCGACGATGAGATAGGTCAGGCAGTGGTTGCGTATGCTCTTCCATACGTCGCAGGGGCTTATTCAAAGTCCAGGTGTGGCTTTCGATCTTTGGCTGCTCGATTTGACGTAGAACTATTAACTTTGCTCCTCGTGGTAGATCTAGGTGAGGGGCCAAGAGTTGTCTGTCTCTCTAATGACGCTGCCGTAGCTCATGTTCACCTTTTCACATTAACCAAAGCCATTTGAGGAGCCAGCCATCTGTGAGGGAGCGGATGAGAGAGTGTGAAGAGCTGGAGACGAAGACATTGAGACGGATACAGTTCAGGTGGACGAGGAGCAGAGGGAAGGCGTTGAGGATCGAGCGAAGGAGGTCGAGATTGGTTGGGGAATGGTAAGCTCCAGGCCCGCACAGGCCGAGCCAGCTCTTGTGTCAACATGTTCTACGTGATGCATGAAGCAAGGCCATTGAATGCAAGAGTTCTCTAGCTGGAGCTCCGACTCCCACAGATTACACTCGGCCCCTCGTTTTTCCGAGCCGAAGGACTTGGGCAAAAGTGGTTAAATTTTGAAAAAAAGACAACTTCATCAATAAACTAGCTACTTCACCAGAACGGCTCTAATTGTGCATAGAATCATGACGTCTACCATTCCAGTACTTGGACCTCCTCTCACGAGCGAATCCTTCGAAGAAATTGCTAATACTTCCATGGTCCTCGATCTCCAGAACCATAGAAACGTCTTCGTTGAGTCAGTATGCAAAAGAGAAGAGAAAGGGTGCTGGGGCGGGCTGAGGATTATTTCAACACTTACAGCCATCTGGACGCACAATCGCCATTGCGCCTTTGTCGGGGTGTACCCCATAGAACTCATATGCACGTCCATGTCCACTGTGATAGCTTTGATCGTCGACATAGACTTTATGTAAGTCTATACGCGTCATTAGAAGGCTCAAAAGGTGGTCTGGGTTACTCTTACCACTTGTCCTCCACTTGCCAGTTACAGGCCGGAAGCAGTGCGGTATTTGCTCCTGGTCTATATTCAATCGTTCGCCGGAGAGGACTAAAACCACTTCAATGAAGCTATCGACATCTGACCCGGGAATTGAATATTTCTGAACAGGACCTTGTTCTGAGAAAAGGTATTCGCCAAGCTGATACATTAGTACGTACGCCTTTCGGTCGAAGCATAGCTTACCTGGTGCAATCTCCTGGAAGCCGCATCCTGACGGATGTCACCTGCAAAAACCACAATCCTCCAACGCCCATCTGAAGGTAGAGCCTTGGATAACTGCATCTCAAGTGCATCGCAGTATCGGACCACCTTTGCACTCGGAAACCGCATTCCAACTTTGAGATGCTCGGCCACTGACTGGGTGCTATCTAGTGCCCGAGTTATCGCAGATTCACCATAGGTGATTGTTAAGCCAGCCGTAAAAGGCCCCGCTCTGAGCCAGACTTCGCTGAAGTCGATGTTGTTGTTGGCATCAAGGAAACCGCCTTCTTCTTTGCTCGTTGAGGTCATCCGTTTCACCCAGTCTTTGTCCCACTCGATAAGGTTCTCGCCCACCATTTGCCGCTCTATCACGTAGGTGTTTAGTATATCTGGCTCTGTTTGCCCTTTTAAGACCGAAGCAAGTTTCCACCCAATGTTATATCCATCTTGCAAACTAACATTCAGACCTTGGCCACCCTTGGGAGAATGCGTGTGGCATGCGTCTCCGGTCAAGAAAACGCGATGGGCTTTGGTATAATCGTCTGCAATGCGCTGCCCTATTGCATAAGCTGACCACCATATTGTTTCCGGGAAGTCAAGCTGGTATGGGTGGAAAGCTCGACGGGCTGTAGCTTGTAGGTCTTTTAACTTTACTTCCTTAGCAACTGTACCTCGGGGAAGCTCCGTGTAAAATCGATTCATGATACCTCCTTCTCGAGGTATATTCATCACAACGCCAGCTTTGGTATGCATCATATTAAGCTTTCTGATGTCCGGAAAATCGGTCCGAGGGATGAAATCCATAACACCCCAGACCGAATCAGAGCTATCTCCAGTCATTTTGATACCAAGCGACCTTCGAACAGTACTATGTGCACCATCACAACCCTAGAAACGGTTATTAGACAGTTTCACAAGGATGCTCGACGGACTGAGAGAAAAGAAAAGATGTACCAGGGCATATTTAGCCTCGAATATCTTCTGTTTCCCATCCTTTTCCGTCACTATAGTCACAGGATAAGACTCCGGCTCCTTTGCTTTCTCCTCGTCAACCTCCACTTCCAATACTTTGTACCCATAGTCTACTTCTTGCCCATTGAACTCTTTCATGGCCTTCAGGAAGATACTACTAAGTTTTGCCTGACTGAGCATAACACGAGGCAGATGTGACAATCCAGGGTCCGAAGATGGGATAGTCCTCGTCCTTTCAATACCACCTCCTTTACCTGCTGGATTCCAAAAGGTCGTTTCAACATTATGGTAACCCTGTTTTAGTAAATCCTCGACGATACCGAAACTCTCCAAGATCTCTGTAGTTCGGCTTTGGACACCGTCGGCTTGTCCCACTTCCAGTGGTCCAGGGCGGGATTCCACAATTTTGCAGCGAACCTTATATCGCGAAAGCCATGTCGCGGCGCTGAGACCTGCCGATCCACTGCCACAAATGAAGACGTCGACTCGTTCGTGCATATCTGTGTAAGGGTCGATACGGATTGGCATTTTGGCGGTACGGCTTGAAATGAATTGGTCTAAAAAAGGCACTATGATGCGGTAAATGCGAAGGTCGTACTCCACAAGTCACTCCACGATATGTTCAGATGGCTGACCTGGACCACGTTTTTAGTGCTTTCTCCTCGGCGTGAGGCCGGTAAAGGTCGTCATTGCTTTACTAATCCGCATACCCGAACAATCCGGCTTACTTTACGGTTTGCGCGTAACCAAAAAAACCGCTCAACAGAACAGCATTCCCAGAATACAGGCATATGCTGTTTCGGGTTAGATCGAATTTAGCCACCGTATCTACATAGAATTAACAGCAACATTTCCAGTTGCCGAAGAAGGTTTCGTCGTCCAAGTCTTACAATAGCAGTGGTACCTGACGTTAAGGTGACTTTGGAGGCAATACTTTGCCACTCTGTGCACAACATGCGCCGCGAGAAAAGAGTGAAATCATTTTGGGGAGTACTTTAAGGTGTGCTTAGAGGTCGTTTAGGGGTAATCAAGGGGGCCACATAGAAGATAGGGAGGCTTTGAGGACTAGCGGATTCAATTATTGATACTATATAATAGATAAGCTTAGACCCCTTTCTCTTTATCTTTCCTAACTTCTCTTGCGTATTAGGCGCTCGCCATAGCAGGGGATACAATCTGCAAAATGTTGTCTTCAGCTGGAAAGATACGACTTATCTGGAATCTCCGTCACGGTAAGGATACTGTTGAGTTTTGGATAGAATCCAACACTACGGCATAAGATCAGCGCGCAGCAATTTTGCCGATGGAGACTAAGCGGACATATATCTCGAGTCCTGGAACCATAAGACAAGTAGTGTCCTCTACGCTTCTATCATTTTCTACAGTATATGATCAATGACTTACGCGTTAGCCGACTCTTGAGACTATCTCGGAATTTGATACAGCCGAGAGGATGAATTTATCATCTACGAAGTAGCACCGCGCACATCCCCACTGTTGCACCGCTTAATCCAGATCACGCTTCTTCGTACAACAGCACATCAGCCTCGGCAAGATTGAAGGCCGGCAGCGAAGATCGATAGTGACGTGGGCGTACAGTAAGCGCTAATAAGCACCCGCATTGGCGGAGCGGGTCGGTAACCTAAACAGAAAAGGAACAATCTAGAAAAAGAAAAGAAATAGAACGAAGCCTATCATGTTGCGGTCAGTGTTATCTTGTTCCGCAGAACCGGAAACACTGAGAGGTGACATCACCTGCAGACTCGGTCACTGCTGCCACCGAAGCCAGCGGTGGKGATGTCATGATCCCCACCATTGGAACAGCGCGTGATCAATCAAAAAGATAATGATAAGGTATGACAGTACAGGCTCAGGGAGCAATGTCCTATTGATTTTTGCCAGGAATCTATTTCGGACGTACACTCCTTAAAGTGTCCCGAAAGCCTGGGATCAGCAGACGCACACTATTACTCACATCTGGAGCTGGAACTATCGAATCTTGTACTTTCTCTTGCMCCCCTGCCGTACCCTTTTTGGATCCATCAGTATCTACTCTCGTGGCATCCTTCACGCTAGCATCTTTGCCATGTCTCACGGGCCCTTCGGCTTCGGCTGGTGTTATCGGTGCCTCGTCCATCAACGCCTGCCACCTAGAAATAAACATTCCGGGGCCAAGCATTGTATCCGACTCAGGCTGAGGCAGCTGGTGGATGACTGTCTTCATTCTTGACGTGGAGGTTTCACTCAGTGAAGAGAGGTATTCGGCGTGCTTATCAGCTTCTTTGAGGACTTTGGACTTGTCGTCATCTGAGAGAGTCCTGAACAGGGACTCCAGCCGAGGAGTGAAATCCCCTGCTGCGGTACTGGTGGGAAGCTCGTGTGCTTTGGCGCGAACGTTTTCCTGCTGATATTGCTTCGCGGCATGTTCGGCATACTCACGGTACCAAACCGACAGTTCTTTTCCATTCTTAAGAACTTGGTGGATAAAACGATGTGAGCTTCCTTGATGCTTATCTAATAGGCGGCAATAATCTTCGACCGAAGGAGATTTAGATGATCCATTTCTACCATCAACTCGTGAGATGTTAATAAGGTCGGTCAAGAAGGCCTCAGCGTCTGATACACCAGCACTTAAATCTACAGCTTGATGTAAGGCTCGGATAATTGGTTCGTATGCGCTGACTAGGGTGCGGATTGATGATGTGAACAGATCAGGTTGGTGGTTGCAAAGCACATTAATCAGCTGCTCTCGGTCTCGTATTGCCAATTGTATGGCAATATATTCTAAGGCGAGCTTGTGCTGCGTTGGAGAGAGTTCTTCTGACTTAGGTAATTCAGAGAGGACGGCAGTTACAATTGATTCTGGCAGCATCTCTTGACGATAGCTATCAGCGCATTGCGTTATGTACGAACTGGATATTACGCACCGCTTTCTGTCCTGAATTTACCCTGTTCTTCGGGCTGCTTCATCCCATAAGCTTTCAGCATCTCCAGTATATCCTTATGAGGAGACTCCTTGTCCTTCTCAATTGCTACAGCTCGTTTCTTGAGTTCATTGGTATCAGAGCTCAGAACACTTGATATGATCCTAAAATGGATAAGCGGGAAACAAAGTATCTTGACAGGGTCGAAGGTACTGTTGTAGCAGATTCATGCCTGAATCCGAGCCTTGGCCACCAAACCAAGTGGTAACAGTGCTCATGTTAAGTTTAGCCAGTATTAACTTCACCATGCCACTCAACATGGACGCTGCGTTGCCGACCTTCAATGTCTGCCTAATGAGAAAATAAGGCGCCATATTGTGAGCTCTAGTTAGTAAGGGAAGCATAGATTGACCGCGAGGTGAGATTATGAGTATGTAGTGAAGGAATGATCCACAACTAAAGCCCGTTAGATGTTGCAACCAACCCCAAGCGKAGGATTGGGGCTCACACATCACAAGAGCATATTTAATACCAGCTTGAACCACAGACTCGTGATCCGAGAGCTTGTCTGTCTCAGCTGCCTTTTTGAACATTCTATCAAGTAAATCACCATATATGATCTGCTGTAAAAAGTCGTCCCAGGCTGTAATTACATCATCCGGATTTCCAAGATCATATTGACGCTCTGTGTTTATTGTTGACTTTGGGTAGCCGCCTAGAGTACCGCGGKATACATATTCTACCATTGCTGCGATGGCGGTAGATAATGTTCTCCGGATACCGATGGAGCCTTTATCATAACTCTCACTGAGGTTGCTGTCATCGAGAGCAGTGGCAAGACCCCTGACATTGCGAGTCCAGAAATCAGGGCTGACATCTCGTAGGCCGGGTAAGTCAAGAAGAAATCTCTGGAGTAGAGTCTGAACTAATGGTGACGATGATGTGGTATTCTCGGGTTCCAATGGCGCGCCGAAGGTGGCGATGGTGGCAGGATTTCTCAAAGCTCGGATTTCCGCGTAGGCTTCATGGTGCGTTAGGATATCGAATAGTGCATGTGACTGACTCGCAGTCAATTGAAAAGATGTCATGTTCTTTTCAATATAATTAATATATATACCTGTTGTGCTCAGTTCGGTGACACCAGGGTTTTGTTAATGAGATGACATAGCTCGCTAAAGAAGCTTGGCGATTACGTAAGGGAAAGATTATGCACACGACAGTAGAATGTAGGGTCGTTGGTGGATATCCAAATTGACGAAACCTCAACAACTTGTGCGGTACCCTCTGTACTCTCACCCCTTTCTCCATCCCGTTGAGTTCCTTTGATAACATGGCCTTTGGTTCATCAACACTGAATTGTTATAGAGCAACCTCAATGTCACAATATTTCATAAGACATAGAATAGCCTTCAGAGTTTAGGTATTTGGGGGTTACCATGCTATATATCTCATCGCTGGATTTGACCACTGATGGCGTCTGCTATCTATGGACGGCGTTATTAGCTATAGATGACGACCCCGTTTATGTGTAGCAGGCACGTGTGTTGCAACCGCTGCCGCTCCCACAGCTGCCACCACTGCCATCATTACCACCCCGCGTTCGCTACCAGCCCATCCATGTCGCCGGTGGTATATCGCTAGTGTTTATAACTGTTGTCGCCATGTTACATTATGTCAGCATTACCACACTCTTTAAGGCCTTCAACATGATGTGATAGAGTCGGGTCGCTAAAAATAACTCCTGGGGTGGCCCTTAATGCTGGTGGTTATTGCTCCTAATTAACTACCCGTTCGTTTTGTTGCCTCTGTGGCAGCGAGGCGCTGGTCGCGAATTGCCAGGTGGTGGTGGTGGTGGTAGCGGCAGCGGTTGTAACACACGTGTCTGCTGTACATAGACGGCGCCGTCATCCATAGATAATTATCGCCGTCCATAGATAGCAGACGCCATCAGTGGTCAAATCCAGTAATGAAATATATATAAAATGGTACCTCTTAGTAAATCTTTGCTCTGCATGGAGGATCCTTCCGTCCGTTCATGAATGGAAGATCAACATCCATAACCCATGGAGGGAATGCGACATACATCCATCAATTTTCCAGTGAGATCTATGGGAAATGTCATTGATAGTAGTCCATTTTGGGAGCAAATAAATCGGTGATTTGAACCGTTGGGATAACTGTGGGATAGAAAGCACTTCGTCAGAAGCGTTAGCTGCATTCTGGTGTAAAGGTATAATCTCTGCTGTACCTTCAGTCACTCAATGCTCCTGCCCTCACAGATCCGGAGAGCCGGTTCACTACCCCGTGTGATCAATGTTCCGTTGGCCTTGGCACAAAGGCCATAGTGCGATGATCCTCCTGTGTCTCAGTCCAGCTCTTCTTGATCACCAAGCCCGTAGAATCCACGATTGCTTGCCACTGCCATTCAGTGCCTTATCTGACGGCCACAGCATACAACGTTGTGATGCCAAGCTGGGCCGCTGCCATAGTGATGTCTTTGTCCGGGATCTCTACCCCGTCCATAATGATCTCGGGATAGCCTGCTTTTACGACTGCCTTTCTCTGTGAGGGAATCATGAGGCGAGTCCAGCCGATCGCGAAAGATTCATTCATGTAGTAGGCTTTTTCTTCTGAGTAAACTAAAGATGTTATTATAGAAGTTTCCTTCAAGGGTGGTATCACTAGCCTACCTTTGGTTAGTTGGCTCATGAAAAAAGCAATAGTGCATGATTACCATGCCTAGTACGAGTTGCGCTCACTTGATAGTATCTGCCAGATCCTGGGGGATGTAAGATATCTGGTGGGAGAGAGAGAATATGTCTTCTTGGTTGCCCCTATTCCGTTCCCACTTGTGCCGCGTATGTCAACGAGCAACACCCTGTAATCACCTGCCCTCGAAGCGTGTAGCTACCTGCTCATATGATAGAGAAAAGTCGAGCCGATCAGCCCGACCGACTCGCTGACCTATCATGTATCAAATGAAATCGTTCCGATAGTCAGTGTATATTGGGAATCACTCGAACCAATTCTCCGCAATGCTGAACGGGTACTAGCAAGGGTAATATTTTCGGTGGGTCAGGTGCTGATGCCGAATGCAGGCCAAGAAGGGATCGAGTTGCCTCGCGGACATGCAAATAAGATCATACGTGTGATCCACAAGTGCTTCGACAGTTCGGAATCATCAAAGGCCTCGTTAGGATGGCTGCTGCGTAAGTATGTACCCAACTTCACCAATAACTTGCATAGCCGCGAGGGAGCTCGAGGCGAAGGAGATCTGCTCTGACTACCTCGGATAGCTCTTGGATGATGACGTGGCCAGTGCATGCGATCACAATGTTGGAGGTTCACTCTGTTCGCAATGCGAACGATGTTTGGACAGATCGCCTAGCCAAGGATGATAACCGTAAGTAGAATGTACTTGCAAGGCCCCAAGGCAGGAGATGCTATGTACAGATTATCTTATCAAACAAGACACTCACCGAAAGGTCTGGCTGGGTCCTCCGACGCAAAGCTCTGTCGCCTGACTGTCGCCTTCATTTTCTCTCCGTTATACGATCCATAGAGCCCTTCCACAGCAAGTCGTCTTTGAGTGACTCAATAGGACTTGAAAAATCCATATTCTGGGAAAACATAATACTTGGGTGTAATCTGGATTGCTTAAAAGCTGAATCAGTGCGATCAATGCGCTCAAGGCAGGACCAAGCGATCTACTAGGATTAACGCCTGTGCATGATCTGGGTATTGCCGCGAAAAAAATCCGACTCAGGTGATGTGAATGGAATAGCTCAGATCCAGTGATTTCGTTATGTATAGAATATGCAAGGGATGACCCAGAGGGAGTATGCTGGTGAACGGGAAGGAGCTGGCTAGTAATATAGACATTGTTCAACCTAGTCTCAGCTAAAGTCTCTCACTTATTGGGGTCGTAGTCACACCGTTTTCAGAGTCCGCTCGGACTTCAATACCGAATTTTCAATTATAGAATGTCTCGGTAACCAAGCAATTAGCTCGTTGATTGCTGGAACAGGTCGGCTGCTCAAAGTCCTCGGCTTTGCTGTAGACCTGCACGGGACCAATTGCGGTTCTGAGCGAGTACCTCCCTGAATGGGATGGGCACATGGACATCTGGGTGCAACCCTTCCATTGCGAGTTTGGCCGATATTAAAGATCACCAATGTGTAGTCCAGAATTGAACGTATTGCGTACCAAGGTTCGTGCTGCCCTTACGATCCAGTGGAAGGTTCTGAAAGCTCGTAACCCAAGGGGGGAAGCTCAGGGTAGTGTAGCACTGCTACGAACCTGAGGCGACCCGAGATGTTGGAGTAGAGCGCTAACAAGCCATCTAAGGTAGTGCCATTAGATATGTACAGGGCAGGCCAGTTCTTGGCAACGTCATTTCATAGCACTGGGATATATGCTCGTCACGCCCATCGATGCATAGTGTGACTCGAGTTGAGTGTTTGCGGGTTTCGAGCCTAGAATCCAGCTTCAGATTAAGGGCCCACCTAGGCAGCACGCGCAGGACATGAGTGGCCTCCATAGTAAGCACCAAACCATGCTCGGCTTGCCCAAAATCGTGTGATAGGTCCTCGCACCAAGCACAAAGCCGTGGACCCGCTGTTTTTCGTCAGGGAATAGCCAATATGTGCTGGATGGCGGGCGTGTATGCTCCTCGGCAAGACCGCAGGAGAACTGCACATGAGGCCCAAGGCAGAGACAGACGCCTTTGACGTACGGCAAACTTGAAAATTCCCAGCAATCTCTATGTCGCTGAGGTATCGAAGCTTGGGCTTATGCATTGTGCTTATCCTGTTAGTCTTTACCTAGGATTATGTACGTTCCCTCAAGGCTCGTCACTCCACATATGCAATAGTTGCATATCAGTGGGTCCTATGTTAAAAAGTATTCGAAATGAGGCTGTACAGTGTGGGCCAGTGCCTTTGGCTTGGTATCTGGGTCTAATAGTGAGATCCGTCGCTTTCTGGCCCATGCGTAGAGCACAGTAATGCTGGGAAATAATTTCCCAGATTGCTCCTCGGTGGAAACTTCTTACAGGATGCATCGCGCCAACATGCTCTGGAGGTTTATAACACTACAAACGCTCCTGCAACAGCATATTGCAGCTATTCCAGCCGCATAAGCCGTCTCCCTTGATCCCTAGAGTTGTCGCCCGATATTCGGTGTCCTGACACCTTGCGGGGATGCAATGTCAATCTTAGGATTTTTCAACATCATTTCAGGGTGAGGTACACAATTGGGTAGTGCCATGCTGGTAAACGGGCAAGGATTCTAAATTAGTATGCCAGCACTTACGTTCTTGGTCATGACTGGTAATCTGCGCCTTCCTCTGGCTTTTCAGCAATCGTCTAACATCATCGTTAGTGCGGCCTTTCCTAGCAGTCCACACCTTAGTCCAATGTTCAATCCTGTTTGGCAAGCTCTTTGCTACTTCCTACAGCATGGCTTTCACCCAGTCACTGGTTTCGTGCATTTGCCTTTGCCACAGCCATGTCTTCATCTCTGATCGCACCGCCAGACGGCGACTCGAATAGAGCCGTAGAGCTAAACGCTCTTCTTTGAAGTTGGTTCATCGTCTCGTTGACCGTTGTAGGCTTGAGGTTCTATAGTCGGTTAACACTGACGCGAAATCTCTGGTGGGATGACTGGTTCATTTTGCTCACGGTACCGCAGCCCCAGGGTTGGGATGGATTCTGCTGACGAGAAGCCAATTAGATATTAGCATTGATCTTCACCTCCATGTGGACTTACATGAGCTCCCTGGGTGGCTGTAGACATCTGTACTACCTTGAGATGGACCCGGCGCAGGCGATCAAGGCAATCAAATTGAATTGGATTACCCAGCTTTTTACGATAATGCCCTTGGCTACTGGGAAGGTTTCGGTAGCATTCTTAATCATGCGATTCATGGGCAATAGCAGATGGCGAAGAGCATTTCTGATATGGCCCTCAATGATCGGTAGCACCGTTTTCTGCGGTATAGCTGTTATCTTAGTCTGCGGACAATGTAAGCCAGTCGAAGCGTAGATCTAGTCCTTCTTGTCGGCTGCTGAGAGACTAATATGAATTGAGTCTGTGGAATACAGCTCTCCTAGCAAGCGGTGAGGCAGTGTGCTGGCCATCCGACAAGCTGACAGATTTCGCTCTGTTTACGGGCAGTAAGTGAGAGCCATGCCCTCCACGTCGGCAAATGCTAAATATGATGGTAGGCTGTACAGCATTAATAGAATTAGCCCTTGCGCTCCTGCCCATTACTATCATGTGGCAACTACAACTGGATTGGCACAAGAAAGCCGGACTTTCAATATTGATGGGGTTGGGTGTGTTCGCCTTCATCTGTGCTGTTATCAAAACCTCCAAGTTGCCTGAACTGAATGCCCGTGGCGATATCACATTCATCACAGTCAGCTTGTGGATATGGACTGCTAATAAAACCAATGTCATCTTACTTGCCGCCTCCATCCCTACGTTGCGACCTCTCTACGTCACCATCTTCAACCGGCCAGGAAGTGATATCTCTAGAAACAAGGACTTCGGTAAGACGAGCGGCGGAGGAAATACCGGCCGTTAAAACTGCTCCGTTTGGTACAAGCACGTCAATTGAAGTAGTAGGAGCAGTGAAAGTTGATGACAGCCGGTTGTAGCTCGCTCAAAATGAGAGGGAACCCGATGTCCCCGAAACCCTTATGTTGGTTCTTTCGTCATGTTCCAAGTCGAAAGACGTGGCCGTCGAGAGTACTGCGATTTAGCCCGCAGGATATGCTTTATAGACGTGACGTGACCTTCAACGAGGGCTGAAAGGGATAATACTGAGACAATGGCGGTTTTCGGAGCACGGTGGACTATGGATACTGCGCTCGAGCCAAGAGAGAAGCAAGACTGCTGTTCAGTGCTCGGTGGGGTGGTTGAGGATGTGGATCCTACGTGGGAGATGCCTGCAAACCAAGCGTTTAAAGTATCTAGGGATTTCGGTTTTTGAATATCTTATCCTAGTCCGTCGGCCAAGCTATGGAGAATATACCACTCTCCTTCTTCAAAGATAATTCGCGAAATAAATAGATCGGACTGGTGATAGCGTAGACAACTGGACTTGACACCCATCTGATTTGAAAGAGGACCTCCCGCGAGTCGAGCCGGTGTTACTCTAAAGACCGCCTCGACACATGAGGTCACACAGCACAACAGCAGAGCTCTGACAATACTTGCAGCTGGTCCTGTGTCAAATTATGTGCATAATGTAATTTGTGGTATTGGAAGGTGCCTTTGCAACCTCAATAAATCTTGGCGGACGCTAAAGATTTTAGCGTGCCAGGAGCTCGGCCCGACGAGCGTGCCGTACGAAGTACAGCGATTAAGGCCATTGATAGGAGGTTCTAAGGCCCTTTTAACACCCATTGTACGAGGTATCTCCTATCTAGGGGTCGTCCGCCTAAAGCACCCGCTGGAAAGGTGGAATCTGTGCCCTACAACGCCTCGAAAGCACCGCTATGCTCCGGGGGCCTCATCTGAAAATGGGTTTAGGATCCCCAGAAAGCAAATCCAGACTGCTCGTGCTGGTCTCCAATACGTTTCACCAACGAACATTCTTCCATCAAAATTTTGATTGGCGGTGGCAGGATCTGCACTACCTTCCGGACTGGCTACCTTAGGTATGGAGGGTCAGTACGCGTGCCATTACATTTTTCTTGCGTTGAGCTCCTCCCCTCGAACGCGTAGCGTAACTACACAAATTACGCAACCACCAAGGCTTGGGACGACGAATAGCAATGGATGCGTCCTCGATGTCATCTCCTTGAAGACACCAGTGGCTGGCTATTGAGCAATACATGATAATTGGCTATGTGAAGAGCAAACATTGATTGACGAAATATCCACCCGTACTGGCTGTGGAAAGACTGAGAAAGGTATCGTACCGACAGGTAATACCCTCCTTGGTCACTTTAGGCTAAGAGGTCCTGATGTATGCTGACCTTTCAGGTCTATCAATTGATATTTATCGATCATGGCGGGTTGACGAAGCTGTCCTTCAGATACGGCGCAATCGCTTTCCTACTTCAACACTTCTCCGAGGCGTCGACATACTCGGTCTCATACGCCTATCCCATGCCTTCTTGAATATACTATGTATGGACGGCAGCGAGGCCCATTATAGCACCATCGCCATCAGCTTGACATGGTCACTGACGGAGGCTGGGCAAGAACGCAATATCATACCAATGGTTGACATGGAAGCGGCCTCTTGGGCTCTGTCGTTACCACTTGTCGTGACTATCACAGTCTCAACGAGTGGACGCAGAGGTGACAGAAGTCATACAGCTATGTCCAACCAAACGTCGGACGACTAGCGCCAGAGCTGCTGGAGAGAAAAGCCAGGGGGTTGCGGTACACTTTGTGGTGTTCTTCGTCACCATAGTGGTTGTGCAACCCCCTTATATGATCTCGGAAATGACGCATTCTCGGACAACTGGAGGGCTGTGGTATGGCTGTGAATTCACATTCGGATGTGGTGGAGCATGAATGAGATGAACAACAATCACAACGCGCACGCCCCGACCTCGCACGCTCGCGGCTTACGGAGCTCATAGTCTTGTCATTCAGATTAGCTCGAGGCTACCGAACCGTGTCTGCGGCACAAAGACTGCTCGAACTATTCGAAAACAATGGAACACCCAAGACAGCCGAAGAAAAGAGAGGGCTGGTATCTCTGTATCAAGGTTACTGCGTGGTGATGGGGCCGACATTAGGAGACAACTTCCTAGCTCTGACTTGGCTGTTACCGCGATTGAATATGGAAGCTGGGCGACACGAGGAGGGTGACGGAAAGGAGTGCAGAAGCATTTACAAACGAAGAGGTCAACAACGTGGGCTTGGTGGACCAACCAATGTAGATGAGATGGCCTGCTTCACCACGTTTGGCACATCTATACGTTCAGCACTGTTGTCCTACAACTAGCTGTTGCATCTGGTACTATATAGACTTCGTTGTAAGCCTCCACAACAAACCGCAGAACAAACCGCAGAATCAGTCCGCTTGTTATGACTTATCTGAAAAGGCCTTGACGGCGTGCTCCACAATCTCGGCTATCGAAGCACCACCTAGTATCTTCGCGACTGGAACATCAACTTCGAGCTCTGGACGAGCCGTCAGCATCGGCTCTTTCGATATCCATAGCCTAACAAAAGGCTATTAATCCCAAGAGTCACTCACCCTTGTGAAACCAGTACTGGCATGCCACCCCGTTCAAGCTATCAATCCCGTACATCGTCAGCATCTGTTGAGGATCGTAGGTATCCGCACCAAAGCCGAGCAGCCGAGAGAGGAACGAAAGGAATGACTGCGTCATAGCCATTTTCATACTCTCCTTATTCAATGGACCTAGCTCGTCTCTAAGTGTCAACCTTTCACTCCCTCCAGCACCAGCAGACACTCTATCTCCAGCTTTATATCTCTGCAAATGCCCAAACTCAGGCAACTCAGTCCAGAACAATGGTTCCGTATGGCCAGCTAAACCCCCATCAGCCTCACGCTCGAACATCTCCAGTCCAGTCACAATCAGAGAACGATCTCGGCGCGGAGACTCATGGATGGCGGCCTCCATTATCTTGCCGAGGTGCTGGCAAGTCAAGTGCGTTAGACCGCTACGGGTAAGAACGGGGAGAATATCGGGTTTGGAGAGATCGTGCAGGACGCCTATGTCGACTATATAACACACAATATCAGCGAAAAGGAAAATTCAAGAGCGTGGGAGTTGGGATTTGTAAACACTCACTCATTGCCCCCAAAGCTATGGATATGCCTGGGAGGTCAAGCGTCTGCCGGTACTCCGCCAGCGCATTCAGATATGTATTCGCAACGTTGTAATTCCCCTGGTTCCGATTGCCCAGCACACTCGCAATCGAAGAGAAGAGAATGAAGAAATCTAACGAGTCTTGCAACGTCTCTTCGTGCAGTATCCAGCTCGAGTCGACCTTTACGCGCAGTGCTCGGTCCCATTCCTCGCCTGTCATGGTGGCCATGGGTGCGTCGGCCAGGAGCATAGCCAAGTGAATGACGCCCTTTATTGGAAGTTTTTCTCGTGCGTGCGAGAAAGCTTCTTTCACATGTGAGGCGTTACAGGCGTCAGCTTTATTGACCGTGATTGAGGCCCCTGAGGCGCGTAGCTTGGCTACACACTCTTTTGCCTCGGATGATTTCTTGCCACTTCTAGAGAGGATGGTTATGTGCTTTGCTCCGTGCTCAACCATCCACGAACAGATGTAGCGACCTAGTCCGCCCAGTCCGCCGATGACTATGTATTCAGCGTCTGCTGAGAATAAACGGGTTAGTTTGGTGTATATTGGCACATGATCAGTCACATCCGGGGCATTCTGATGAACAAGGACCGCTGAGCAGGGCAGATGGGCAGATCGGAAGGCCTCTTGAAGGTCTTCAAGCTGGAACGTCATAATTTTCATAGCTCTCTGACTGGACTTTCTCCAGTGGTAGCGGACCATGTCCTGGCCGCGGCTCGAGCTTAGGTATTTGGCGACATTGACTTGTTTTTCACTGACAAGTAGACCCATCGAACTGTCCAGCGTTACGGAGAAGTCAACATCTGAACGTGAACTTGTTTTCATCATGACTGCTCCCACATCTCCACATACCTCCTCGATGGCTTGCCTGAGTGGACCCTCAAAACCGACTGATACTATCTCGCCAGATCTCACTCGTCCCACTCCGTCGATAATGCAGCATGCAATAGCTGTTGCAGCAAAGGCAGATGCGGCTTCAGCGGGTGGACTGTCTGCGGAGTCAATGTCGCAATAACTATCCAGCCACTCCACCTCTTTCCGATGAAGATGTAGAGGATGCCAGCCAACTACATGACGCTCTGGCGTAGAGCCTTTGTTTCCATCCATCACTTTGCCAGCGAAGAATAATCCGTATTCAAGTGGAGAATTCAGGTTGTTGTCTCTGCTACCAAACAAGTCGTAGTCCTTAATGTCAACTACCGAGGCTCCAACATGGACATGTACCATATCATTCTCTCGCCAACGACCCACATCCAGATTGGTCGACATGATGACTGGCTCCCCGGGCATGCTAAATTCTACAGAGTAATCTCTATCTCCCAACGGTACTTGCGCTCTCTTTAGCGGTAGCGAACCAACATTTGCAGATAGCTCATCATCAGGATAGTACCGCAGGATCCTCGTATCTTCGGACTCAGATTGTACAACAATCTCATTACTGGCTTCAATCACCTCCCTGTATGCCTGCTCCACTCTCTTGTTGTAGCCTTGACCGAGACCGTCTTGCAAGTCCTCAAGAACAAGCCATTGAACCTTGAGTGAAGGCCTTTCGCACTGCAGGGTCCGTAAGAGGCTGCCAGCCACTTTGGTAGATGGATTGCCTATGCTTGTGGTTGTGACCCAGAGAAGACTGTCTGCACGTTCGAGGAGAGTTTGCAGCCAAGGCATAATATCTTTCCCAGCCCATGTCGTGATGACAGAGTCGTCAGGCTGGTCGACAACGATAGCGTCGAAGGTGTCTACTGCCCCACGTTGACAAAATTTGGCAATGCTGGCTGGATCTAAGAATATATGATTGGCGTTTGAGAAGGCCGAGATCGTTAGCCCAACGGGATCAGTTGCGAACAGCGTGATGTTGCGCTGCTGCGGCTTCTGTGTTGAACAGACAGTCTTCCGCCAAAGAGACCATGACCCTGTGTCGAGACCACTGAGCGTCCCGAGAGATTCTAAGCAGCGATCAAGCTCCGCCGCTTCTGGAAGCTGAGGAGCGCATAAGAGACCACCAGGATGAAGCTTTTCCAACAGTTGGCTGGCAGGATAGGGGTTTTTCGAGCAGAGTATGTGACCTTCAGCCACCGAGTCCAATTCGCGGAAGAAACGCACCGCTCCTGGCAAACCTTCAAGTGGTTGACCAACGCACTGGATAGAGCGGCAATATGGCCTTGTTCCGGGCGTGAGAATGGTGAATGCTTCCAGAATCTTCCTGATGCTCGCTTCAGGGATGGCATCGATCACAACGTCGCTCATGGGCCACTTGTGTGTAACAAGTCTCACCATTTCGGCTAATGTCATAGCTGGCACACTACGGACCTTTGTTATATCAGGAAGTGTTCTTGGCTGGAAGAACAAAGATGCCAATGGAGGCTGATGGGTAATCAACTCGCATGCTTCGTACTCTAGACCTTCTATGACAAGCTGACAGTCACCTTGCCTAATCCATATGTTACATTCGATTGCATGATTGGCTATTGTCTGGATAGCTATGGCAAAGCTCCCTTCATCTGATTCTTGATTTCGGCCGGAATTGACCACTGACCTCATCTTCGATATACGACATTTTGCTGGGAGTCTGCTACGGAGTAGTGCGATTGGCGGTAAAGCTAAAATGGCCTCTAGGACAGGTGGGTCAATGAGATAGTTTTCGACCTCGTTTGGGCGACTACTGAACTTCCCGATGGCGCCCGAATGACTGATTCCGATAAGGGTGAGATACTCGTTCATGCCCGGGTAAAACGCCAACGCCATAACAAGTAGTGAATGATCCTTCGTGATCACGGGTGGATCAAAGAGATGGCTCTCCCTGTTATTGAGTCGCCGTCCAAGGTTCCCGGAGCAATGTCGCACCCAGGTGTCTGCAGTACCTGGTTTGGCGGCGAGTATATCAAAGTTGTATACTCCAGGGTCATCCCTACTTTGACTGGAAACTAACTGAACCTCCACTGCGGTATCTGCAGCTCTGAAATATGACATGGGAAGATGTTCGTCAAAAGAGATATCATGAAGATTAGGACTCGAAGAGTGCCAGTCATGCGAAGTCGAGAGCTGACGGCTAGCCTCCGAAGCCATTAAGAGAAATACTACTGGTGGTACATCCTGGGTTCCACGAGCCTACGAAGGCGTCAGGAAGGAAGACGAAAACCCAGTCTCAAAACATACCTGAAGCTTCTGGAGCCACGTAATTTCCTTCAACATCAACTGATTTCGCCAACATGGGCGAGCTGCTATATCATCTAGATAACGAGACCCAAGAAGCTCGTGGCGTGGGAACTTCCGGAATCGGACGTTACGACTTATCCTTGACTCAGACCAAAACGCATTAGAATGGTTCCATTGGTAGCTCGGAATGTCAGTCAAAACACTGCCAACTTCATGATGGCATTGTAAGCCATTGACAACTTCTTGAGCATTGATTTTCGGCACGTTAAGTGGTACGTCGGCAGCAATCATTGACCCAGCGCTGCGTAGAAGACTCTCCAGATCGTCTTCTCCACGAGTGCAAGTCTGGAAATGATCAGCATTGTCTCGACCCGAGGTCCGGAGCACTTCCAGCGTTGGTCCTCTAAGAGCTGGGTGTGGGCCAAGCTCGATAAAAGAAGCATCAAGCGGGGACTCGTTCATGCACGTCTCCATAGCTGCAGAGAATCTGACAGTGGATGTCATGTTCTTAACCCAGTAGGAACAAGTGAGCTCGGATGGCTTAATATCCAGACCTGTTACGGAAGAGAACATCTGACACTGTGCTGGTCCGGAAGGGAAGCCTACACCGGCATTGGAGAGCCTTTTCTGGTATTGCGGGGCCAGAGGTAGCATATGATAGGAATGATAGGCTGCGCGAAATTCAGATGTGCAGGCTAAGTCGGCATGCGTAGTTCTTACCCTGATCAACTCGGAGCTCACGACAGAAAATTTTCTTCTGTACCAATGCCTCTACAACCTCTTTGATGCCATCTCTATCCCCTGAGAGGGTACAACTTGTTGCTGAACTTACGGCAGCTATCTGGACACGGCCTGCATAGCCATGGATTAAGGTCTCAGCGTCGTGATGACCAAGGCCTACGGCACACATCGCCCCTGCAGGGTCATGAGACGCTATGCTGAGGACCAACCCACGGTAATAAGATGTAACAATAGCATCTCGCATAGAAATATTACCAGCAGCATACGCAGCAGCTATCTCCCCAGACGAATGTCCTATTACAGCATCCGGAGCCAGATCCCAGGACCCTAATAACGTGACCAAGCCGAGCTGGAGAGCGGTGCAAAGTGGCTGAGAGTACTCGGCCCTATGTACGTTCGATACTTCCTGAGGCTTTAATAATTCTTCCGTAATCGACCAACATGGTCTATCTGGTAGTTCTGAGAGGTGGCGGTCACACTCCTGCATTACGGCTAAGAACAGTGGAGAGCCGCGAATCAAAGACATACCCATCTGAGGCCATTGAGCCCCCTGCCCAGTGAACAGGAAAACAATTTTCGTGCCGCGTTTGCTATTAGTAGTGATAATAGACGACGTGCAGGCTCTTAATGCCTTCACAGTATTTTCATGGGTCTTGGAGACGAAGAATTTCGATTTTCTCAAGGTCGATCTACGGCTAAGCAATGTGTATGCTAGGTCTTGAAGATTAGGGGTACACCTCTCCATGTACGCGGCGAGCCTTAAAGAGAATTGGCGCAGTGAAGCGTCGTCCGCTGCAGATACTTTGAACAGGAATGGCCGGCTCCCGCTGTGCCTTTGCTGTGGTAAGGATTTAGGGGCGGTTTCAAGCACAGCGTGTCCATTGGTGCCTCCTGCACCAAAAGTATTGACTGCAGCCACGCGGATCCCTCGTGCTGCATGTTGCCATGGCAAAACAGAAGTTGGTATTCGAGCATAACGGAAATCGATTTTCGGGTTGGGATGTTCGAAATGCAACTGAGGGGGTATCAGGCCTCTCTCTAGACACACCGTGACTTTGATTATCGACGCCAGTGCCGAGCTGGCTTCGAGATGACCGATGCAACTCTTGACAGAGCCAACCACTAGGGGTTCCACAGTCTCGCGAGAGGGCCCGAACACAGCGTTGATGGCAGAGAATTCGATTGGATCTCCAGCAGCCGTTCCTGTGCCCTGAGATGGCTTAGTCAGTAACCACAAAGCTAGATGTAGGCAGTTATTTCGAGGCCTACGTGTGCTTCCAGATACTGGATCCTAGCTGGATCTAGGTTAATCTCTTGATAGAGGCTGGTCATATTTCGTAACTGGGCATCAGCAGACGGCATTGTAATACCTTGTGTTCGCCCGTCCTGATTCAAGCGTGTGCCTCTGATGACTGCACGAATTGGGTCCTGATCTGCTAGGGCAAGGTCCAGCGGCTTCAGAAGGAGTGCTAAGACACCTTCGCCGCGTCCATACCCATCAGCGGCTTCATCGAAACACTGACATTTGCCGCTTGGGCTGAGAAATCCAAGTTCAGAAGATGAAGGAAACATGTCAGGATTGAGTATCAGTTTTGCACTACAGACGAGAGCCATTTTAGAGTCGCCGTGCTGGAGCATACGGACGGCTTGATGTAGGGCTGCCATTGAGGAGGAGCATGCGGTATCAACAGACATACTAGGACCGGAAAGATTAAAGAAATAACTCAGGCGATTTGCTGCCATACAAGTGGATGTGCCAGTGGCCAAATATCTTGGTGTTGCATCTATGTCACGGGCAGCAATGGTGTGATAGTCACAGCCCTCCATGCCTATCAAACCATTCAGTCAGGAAGCCGAACTGTCAATCGAGAGCGGACAAACCCGCAAATACAGCCGTATCAGAGCCTCTGAATGCGTCCAAGGTAATGCCTGCATTCTCAACAGTTTCATAAGCGATCTCAAGAAGCATTCGCTGCTGAGGATCCATTGCTTCCGCTTCGACAGGGGTGACATGGAAGAAAGCATTGTCGAATTTGTCAATGGTATCATCGTCGAGCATGTATGCTCTACGAACGTTGGTCAAGCCTTTGCGTGGTCCACCATCTGGATGGTAGTAGCCCTGAACGTTGAATCGTGTGATTTCGCTTTGTACATCCTTCGAAGACACCAGGTTGTCCCATAGTTCTGGAGGTGAATTGGCGCCAGCCACTCGACATGACATGCCAATTATGGCTATCCCATTGTCAGTGGATGGACACATACTGAAGGCTGCTTCAAAGATAGACGACCACCTGGAAACAGCTGTCACCAGTTGGTCACCACGCGCATAGAGGGTAGTATGTTGAACCTCGCCTTAGGGCGGAGGCAACAACTCCGACTCTGCAGCATTGTTACTGTCCTTATACTTTTTCTTATCTCTCAACGAGGATAACAACAATTCGCGCATCTGAGCAGGACCATTTCGTCATGACCGCGTCACAGCTCATACTAAACACTGCGGCAAAGCATAAGCTAGCACCCAAAGTGGCTTGGTCGTTGTTACAGCCCTAAACCTTTTCCCTCTGCAGCGCATACATATCTAAAAACATCCAACACGCCTGACGATTTCCATCTCAGCGATGAACAGGCTATCAACTTACACATTCCACCGCACCACTATGCAGGTTGGAAAGGCCACCCGCTATTCATCTTGACTAGCTATTGTTGATTGAAGCTGTTAAATTTTGTTAGGACTAAGAGACTCGCAATGATCATTACTTTGAGATAGACCGGTTCTATTCATTTGGAATCTTTTGGGAATCTCGAGGGTATAGTTCTAACTATGGTGACACTCCCAATTGAGTTTGAATATGTGAAAGGCAGAGGATGTCTTAGCTGCTAACACACGTAAGATCAACGCGACCGCCTGTTTCAGTTCTTATAGTCTACGATACCGAGCCGAAAGAGGACGACGAAATGGGGATTCCCATCTCCGGAAAGCCCCCAGAGCCTTTCAGTGTGCTGTGCAAGGATCTTATAGTGGCATACTCGTTCGAAACCTCCAAGTATGATTTTGTTGCTGGATTCGCGGTCTTTCGTCGTGTGCCATGATCATGATATGTGGTTCAGGACTGGGCTAGATAGATGTAGCTCTCTTACCCTGCGTGGTATGCCTCGTGTATAAGGTGTACCACTCGTCCAGAGCATTGAGCATGCTTGAACATCTCGACCGAGCTCTTCTCGGCCCTTGACCTAATTAACAAGTCAATCCCTCGTTCTCGGGCTAAGGGCTAGGGCAACATCGAATTGAGCGAGATGCTTGCACGCCTTGAGTGTTCCCAACAATTATCACCTCGATACGGAGATATTTCCGGTAATACTGGGAGGAAATGGCTGCCAGCTGCGCTTCAGTGCACCATAACCGAAAGTTCCTCGGCCTCCCGGACCTTGATCAGTGAGATAGAAGTAGGTTCCGTATTTCTTTTTTATCAAAGGCTCCTGTTCGTACCAAGTATTAAGGGCTGCCGCTGACATAATGGCATCTGCAAGCGTGACCTCATTTCCCGTTACAGCAGTGAAGACGAACTCGCCTTCGTTATAAGGCTCAATAGTTCTGTCAGCTGTAACGGAGAGGACACCTGTTATGGTCTGGCCGGCCGGCCGTTTTCCAAGCGTGCGATCGACCCGTCTCAGAACGCTGTGCACATATCTCAAATCCATATAGGTGTCTGTTGTGTCGATTTCTAGCCAGTAATTGTCTTTGACAGGCCAAAATTCTGCTTCCGTGAGGTTTGTTTGGTTATTTGGAGATGTTACGAGTGCTTGAGTGACAGTCTGATTGTATTCGGTAGGAAATTGGAAGGTAGTAACTAATGCAGAAGATGTGTGGTAGGTGAAAAACATCATCGCGATAACGTACTGCAATAGTTGAACCTGCATCTTGATTTGTCACAAGGATTTCGACAGTTGCATACACACTCAGCGGTAAAAGGCAAGAGAGCATTCTTATTTGTACAGAGCGCGTAATCCAGGGGTGGCCATGCAAACGCTCTACCGCTCAACAACCGCAAAGGCGCACCAACAGTATATGACGATATGGAACATTCAAGAGATCTTAATACACTGATGAGGGAAACCGCCCAGTACTGACTCAAGTGTGAGATTCTGAAGCTCTTTCAGTCATGTAATTGGGAATCATATCAGTCTCCTATCCTTCGCACTTGATGTCAGGATTGAATTAACTCCCAGACATGAAGTACGGTATCGCTTGGTGTTCAGGAGCTATTCATATATGCTGTCCCATAGTCACTCATATGGCACCAACTTCAATTTCCTTTTTGATGCTAGCGACTCGAAAAGCACACTTCGCCAAGTTCCATCATCATGTAGAATATGCGGCTCAAAGCTGACTGAGCTGTTGCCTTTGACTAGCCTTCCTGGGATCAGTCTTATGCACAGATTTCTCAATTGAGGAAAATGGAGAAATCCCTAAGCAACATCATAGATCATTTGGAGAAAAAGGTTGTGCACACCGGATAAGCTACCACCAGACAGCTAGAAGACCAATGACGATTGATACTGCCCAATCTACTCCCTCAAAGCAATGCTCAGGCTGCCGCTGTATCCTCATAATCCGATAAGTCAATCACAGTAACGTTACTCTCCGCAGTCCCATTCCCAAACGCCCCTCCCAACTCCCCACTCAAAACCGGATCCGCATATCTCGGTCCCAACAACGCCG
Organism: Cladonia macilenta KoLRI003786; assembly: GCA_000444155.1. Taxonomy (NCBI): domain Eukaryota; kingdom Fungi; phylum Ascomycota; class Lecanoromycetes; order Lecanorales; family Cladoniaceae; genus Cladonia; species Cladonia macilenta. The sequence goes on along the minus strand of KE598574.1, from coordinate 22,698 downwards.
CCACATTGCCTTTCATCCCAATCCTCTCTATCCCATAAACACCCTTCCCCTTCAAACAGCCATAATAAATCCGATTCAAATCTGTCTGCTCCTCCTGCAACGAGAATCGTTCCGAAGCCGTTATCTGTGCTGCGGCATTATATAAATCGAATGTCAGATAACACGTTTTCTGAGTGGCCGGGTCTGTGAGGCTGAATGTGGTGGGAAGGCGGGACTCGCCGGTTACGAATTTCGACCAGATGGATTCTTTGGTGTAGGAGGGGAGGTTCTTGAGGTTTACGAGGAGGCGGGCGCAGGTTAGGAGGGTCCAGTCGCCGCGGGTGCGGCCACAGACGGGGACGTGGATTGGGGGCGCGAATGCACTAGAGACAGTTGCGTTGAGAGGGTCTGCTTCGGTAGTTGTGATGAGAGGGCTTCTTTCAGTAAATTTGAACATGGAGGGAATGTTGAGACAGATTGTTAGGGTTGGGAGTAGGAAGGTCGTAGCTGCGAGAATGAGAGTGGGGATTGAGAAATGCATGTTACCTGAGATGACGCTCGCAGATAAAACCGAGGAAGTCACAACAGAGTGCTTGAAGTGGTAGAACAGACATCGTTACCAACATATGCTGGCAGTCTTTAAAATGTCCTGGGTCCGCATTAGCGATATGCGCTCTTGCTCTTGTGGGGAGTCGCTTCTTGCAACGGTGTTTCAGTATCTGACATTCGCATGGAAGAACGAGAGATCTATTTAAAGCATCATAAATACTTGGTAAACACCGTCGATGGGAATCGTGTTTTCAGTGACGACCTAGGGTTCATAAGAACCCATCTGCAGTAATCATGACTGACACCGCTGCATCTTGGGAAGGAATGCGCTCAACTCACGAAATACTAGTGCTGCTGAGCACTGCGCTGGACGTGGGAGACAGTAAACATAATATAGCTTCTATATCATAGAGTAGCAATTCTCAGAGAGGATTGCTGAACCAAATGCCGCGTGCTGTTACCTCCCTCCCTCCTCTACAAATCCACATCCAACCCTTAGAAACCCTTATATATTCATGACTTTTTCCCATTAAAGATACAATCAGTAAATAACTTCAAAACATACATCTTAATGTCCTTATGGCATCATTGGTAAGGTATACTTACAGAATGAAGCACGCAGCAAATGACGTGGTTCCCCCCGTTGCAGAAACAAATCACCAAGCGCGGGGCTCAGGACCGCTAGAACTACGCCTAAAGAGCCCCTAGATCAGCCTTTGAACCCCCCTTCAACAACTCCGAGTCCGCCGTTGTCTCATTGCGTTTTCTTCTTCCCGTCCAATACCTGCTCTACCCCCCCTCTTCCCCAAAACCCCTAGTAGTAGCTTGTGCAAGAGGTATTTATAAGAGCACTTATACATATTCTGTGGCTTGGGGGGTTTTGAGCCATTCAGAGGTTCAGAGGACTATTGTTACGTTTACTTCTTCATTTTTTTACTTGGATATCCTGTAGACCAAGCTCATGACTTCATCCAAACAAACTGTCAGCTTTCTCTTAATGTGGAGAAGCTCTACATTAACTAGCGATATTCCATTGAAACTGATAAAGAATCCCACATGGGTTTCAGTGATAATTCTTTGCGTACCAACTTAATAATGGTATTCATTAAAAATAGGAGGGAAATTCTGTCAATATCTTTTATTACTTAAGAAACTTTTGATAAAAGAGATATTCTACTTAAAATATTCTAAAAAGTATCAAAACCTAGGTCTAATAAGTCTCTATCTCTAACAACCTATACTTACTTTCGTCATACATTAATAAATGTTGGATCACCAGTCCACACCATGTTGACAATTTCCCACTGGAACGTATGTGCGTAGGAACTTGTCATGCAACTGTTTAAGCAGAATTACACGAAATATCCGATGCCGAACTCGATATTGCAACCATTGATCTTGTCTGTTTGAGCCTTGTTCAAGCATGTCGAAGCTCATGGCCAATGGCTATCTAATTGTTGAACAAGGCTAGGGGCTTTGATGATACCCTATGCGAAGAGGTTCCATGAGGCATGTGTTCTCGAAAATCACTCATTCCGGCCCCCTTTCCAAAGGCTATTGAACCAATTGTGTTCCAATGGCGAGCAAGGTTCCCCTCGATCCGACGCTCTGACATCTTGTACGATCTGCCATACCGAGGAAACCTTGTCAATACCTCTTTCATCCGCCGCTTGTAGAGCTCCATCCACCCACTCCTCTGCATTGGGTGCACGGACAACACCGACATAGTCACCTGGATTGAGATCTTGGTCGATTGCTTTGGGAATCAATTCTGGATCAAAGGCTGCTTCTTTTCGAAGTAGGTCGGCCATGAATTGCACGGCAACTGCCATGGGTACGCGTATGGCATCAACACATCCATCAGCATCTGGACGGGCAAGGGACAAAGCACGAGCCTTGACGCTCTCAAAAGTCAATGGGTCACTTAGAGCAGTGTCCTCCCCCGTCAATACCATGATGACATTCATGCCGTCTATTGCTTCATCGAGGTACAAGTATCTATCGTCATCATTCCAATCGTAATTAGGCTGTTGGTCGAATATAAACAAGATGGCTCGGCAAAGGGGAAGAAGCTTATAGTTGGCAGGGTCTAGGAAGTCGTTGGCGTCACCGGCTGCTCCATTCCTGATTCTGTCAAGGAAGGAAGCGGTCTGCTCGTTTAAAGCCTTTTGTGCTGAAAGGATGGCTGGTATCGTTGTAGGGCCTGTGGATGTGAGGCGTACTGGGTTGGCGAGAAAATGGCCGAAATCAATATGTGGCCTCTCGTTGTGACATGTGTTCCATTTTTTGAGGATACAAGCGAACACTAACGTGTCACATTCAATTCTGCCGTGTACTTGAGCGGACGGAGAGTAGTAAAGCATGGTAAGCTTATTACAGAACCTCTTCAATGAAAGCGCAGTGACTGCTCTGGGGTGTACCGTAGTGTGCTTTAGAGTGTACATATATCCACTCAACCAGATGTGTCTCATATCCCGTCGGTAAGTGTACTCTCGCTTGTAGTGGTAGTAGTCAATAAGCTCAAGGCTAAGCCTAGAAGCCTCTTCAGTAGGACGGCGATACCATTGTTGGCAATAGAACGGTTTCAATCTCTCTGCATCGTCAGGGTGATAAGGCTCCACCGTGGCAGCCATCTTGAGTCTGGAAAGCAGAAGAGCTACTTCGTGTTTTTAGAAGGCAGGAGTAGAGGACGGACGTGACTTGGAGATTCGCAATGAGGTCATTTTCACATGTAGTGTGGACCGGCTGTGGCGTAATGATCCAATGGCTGTACTCCGTACTCCGTAATTCATAAATGCTTGTTTGTGTGGGCTTGAACCATGTCTTCTTGAAAAGTTGGACAAACACGGTGCTAATATACGACTGCACAAGTAGGAACGCCATCTCGACATCGAGATCGGTAGAATAGGTGGGAAGCTAAGCTATAATACCAGCATGTTGAGGGATAGAACCCCCAAAGGATAAACCCCAGTTCCGTATATATTTAGGGGTTGGCACCCCATCAATTCAACCACAGCGCCCTATGATAGCGGTAGTAGCACCATATGCTCGAGGGCAAGCACGCTGAGATATAGGGCTCATAAGGCCATCTTCCGGAAAGCGAAAGTTTAGCTGTATCGTTGCTACTGGCTTGCCACAGTAGAGACAAGCGAAGTACAACGGTGAATAGAAAGCGAATGGATATGGCAAAGATCGATCAAGCGGAGAGAAGCCGAGACCCTTTCGTATGGGGCCAGTTGCGCGAATCGCGCTGCCATCCTCACTGAAGCCCCAACCCATGGTATCGACCCTTAATAGTGTATTGCTATGCTCACCTCTACCTCCTCTCCCCTTCTTCGTTCCTGTTTTCCCCCGGCCTCTGTCGATGTTTAATCAGGTTCCTTGCCACACCATTTCCTTTTTATGCATGTTTCCATCTCCATTATCTCACTCTCCGTCTTCCCCTTCTTCTTCGCCTTGGCATATGCGCATGTAACGGTGGAGGCGGTCAGGGGTAGCGTATGGCGTGACAGAGGGAAGCGGTCTAGCAAGGATGAGGAGGCCTATTGTTCGGGAATGTCTGCATAGTTGGGTGTTTTTCAGGGTTTGACCAAAGGACCAATCACTTCTTGTTAACATGTACACATCAATGCAGGTGGATGTAAGGTGCTGATGCGTAAGGAGGGGCTCGCACGTGGATGTCATTGGAATTGGTGATGCTGTAGTCGTAGGGATCCTGCTAACTGTATGTGATCCTCCTTGGGGCAGGAAAAAGCTACGGCGGGTGTTGGCTGAACAGTGATTCGAGCCCGCCGTCAGGCGATCCCCGAGGAATGGGTATGGATGATGGTGCGGTCCTAAAAGACATGGGCCGAAATGTTGAGCACTTGTGGATGATGTGGTAATGAGAATGCCCACCTCTGCACACAATGCGCCTCTTTAGTCAGGGAAGTGTTTGCGGCGCCGGAAAAGCCTCGGGAAGGGCACTGCGCTAGAGATGTCCCGGCAACAGGTTGGAATAATAATGCAACAACACGAGCTGGACCTCCTCAATACTACTTGAACACGTCGCGTAGTTCTGTATACACTCAGCTCGACTTCTGCAACATCACTTAGCTAACTATGTTCAAGTAGCCACCTTGAACCACTACCGCTACCTGTCCAACGTTGTCACAGTGTGAAGGAGTTACGCTAATCATGCAGAGCGCTGCGGGAGCGCAAGTGTTACACCTCCATTCACACCTCCATTCACGAAGCCATCGCTCCCAACCTCTTATCACTGATAGAACATCTTCCACAACCTCTTCCCCTTCCTCTTCTAGATCTTCTTCTTCACCTCCCTCCAACACCTCTACATTCTACTCCGACGACCTCCCCGAGCACAAAGCTACGAACCCTAGCCACCAACACCACGGTCACGCCAAAGACACACCTTCAGTTCTTCCTTCACTACGCCAGGAACTGTCTTCATTATCTCGCTCTATACAATGTGGCCGGCCTCGTAAGAGAAGGAAAACATACTCATCCCGTTCATCGAGTCTTGGCCGAGGACTCAACATCTACAGACATTGGACTACGAAGTCTTTCAAGCCTAGTCTTGCAATCGACCTGCCGACAAATCCTACTCATACTCAGTCACTGTGGCAGTCGGTGATGATGGGTGGTACCGGAAGTGGTCGAAGAGCAGGGGCCTCAGACCAAGGTAGAAAGAAGGATCCAAAAGGAGCCTCAGCGGCGGAGGGAAAGAAGCGCTCGAGGCAAGAGAAGACAAGGGAGTCAGTCTCTGAGCAAAGCGACCCCCCGAGTGAAAGCGAGACGCCTGAAACAGGTAGCACGAAGAGGACTCAGGAGCGTGCATCTAATGCCAGGAGCAAGACGACATCCAACGCCTCATCCAAGCGCAACAACCCACGCAGTAAAGCTTTTGAACAGAATATTCTTATACCTCGCTCAGTAATAATCGATCACGAGCCAATACCCATGACAGCCTATGCACATTTTGACGTCCATGAGCCACCACCGCCACATATGACCCAGCAAGAATATTATACTAATGTTAGATCGGTGCCAAAGTCAACCATCTGGGTTGAAACCGATAACGCCTTTATTAAGTATGTTCATGAGTCTTACAGCGAGATGATTCAGTGGAAACTGTGTGAAGCAGAGTTCGCAACTTATGCAAAGGAGGAATTGCTCAAGCGGAACAAATCACTGGACAAAAGCTCCAGGTATTTCCAAGCTATGAGATTGGTTGAGCTTGTAAACAAGCCAGGGCCGAAAACCCCCAACTGGGTGCCACCACCTCTCACCGAGGCTGCAACAGCAACTAATGCATTTGCTTTTGATATCCGACCAGACTGCACGTACTGGGTCTCTTTACAGGGAACCGACCAGAGGCTTCGGTATATTATTGAGTCAATAGTTCACACGATCTGCGGGAACTTCACTTCTCCGTACTTTACCATCGAGTTCAAGAAAGACGACCAGGATTCTGAGGTAGCCCTGAATCAGCTCGCTGGAGCCTCCGCACTGGCATTATACAACCGCTTCTGCTTACGCCAGAAACGCCTCCTCCAAGAGAATGATTGGACCACAAGGCGCACCAGAGTGCTCCGACACTACGGGTTGACAATGCAAGGAGAGGAATATACAGTGTGGTGCACAAGACCAACACTAAATAATGACTTTACGTGGGCAGGTTGCGAAATGGAGAAGATTGGATATGGGAAGTGTAATAGGGATCATGACATCCGCGAACTCATTTACTGGATCAATGAGATTCACTGTTGGGGTCTCACTAAACATGCACCAAGAGTCGAGAAGGATATCAAGTGGAAGATAGAGGCACGCCGTAAAGAGAAAGGGGGGTCTCGACCATCCGATATTGTGGATGATTCGGAGGATGAGCCGGATTCAAAGAACGAGCCGGACTCAGAGAACGAAACGGCTTAAAGGGGCAGGGCATTTTGTATATCTACCGGCTTTGGTTTCTTCATGTATTCTACACAGAATGAAATCGGTCATATGCACCACATTATCTCAAGCGGCGTGAATCCCTGTAGTACTTCATAAGGCAGTATAGTGATGGTGGATTACTTGAGCTAGCACATACCATTTTGCTGCTGTAAAACCCCTCCTAAACAGCGCTCCGCAAGGTTGCTGCCCCGAATCACGGATATCCAAGGAGTTTAGCACCTACCGATCCCCTGGTGTAAACTTGGGCGAACTAGTCATGTAGGAATTTGCTCTGGTTGTTGTACCAGGGGCATGTGGCTTGTGCTGATGGCTCTCAGGCTTCTCATCAGGACATTGCAAAGTCACTCTATTCTATGAGCATCCTGCATGCCTCTTGATACATAGCCGTAGTCTTCGTAACCACAACCTCGGGAATCGTGACCGGACCCTTCCTCTCCAACTCATTTGCTAATAACCAGTCTCTTAAATACTGCTTATCGAAGCTAGGTTGCGCTTGTCCAATGTTCTGCTCCCGGGTTTCTTTAGTCCAGAAACGACTGCTATCGGGAGTCAGTACCTCATCTGCCAGCACAACATCCTCTCCATCAGTTCCAAATTCAAACTTAGTATCAGCAAGAATGATACTAGCTTCCTCTGTCCGCCTCGCTGCTATGCGATATATTTCTAGGCCGAGTCTTTCGGTTTTCCCCCAAACCTCCTCGCCTACAAGTTCATAAGCTTGTTCTTTTGTAATGTTCTCATCCTTGTCTCCAAGCTCAGCCTTGGTGCTTGGAGTCCACATTGGGCTCGGTAACTTCTGTCCATATTTAAGTCCAGCAGGGAGAGAGATGCAATTCACGGTTTTTGAAGTACTGTACTCGGCCCAGGCTGTCCCAGTGAGATATCCTCTCACAATAGACTCGATGGAGAACATCTTCAACCGCAGGACCAGCATGCTGCGTGACCGAATAGATTCATATAGATCTGATGGCAAGCAGGCAATGCTGGAAGGTAAATCGAGGCTCAGAAAGTGTGTTTTTAGATTTGCGATCCTATCCTGGAGATACCGAAGCCAATATACGCTACAAAAGATCATGTCAATTTTCTATTGATGGGATGGTGTACAGCAGTCATGCCTGAAAGTAGACCCAAAGTAAAAAGACTAACATGGTCTCTCACGAGGCTTGCGGCATAAGAAAATAAGACTTTGTCGAAAGCTAATCCACTTCCGGGCCTGCTGATTGATGGGAAATCTTCTCACCTCATTCTGTTAAGTAGAGGGCCTTTTCCAGGGATCCCCTAAGTATGATAGTCAGACCACAGATTTCACTTGGTCAAAGCATATGCTTAGAGGAAAGGGGGTTCAGCTTACATTTTTCATGACAGTGTCGAACGCCGATATGCGATCGCTCGCAACAAAGAGTAATCTCTCATCATCAACCTCAAAGAGGTCACGCACCTTACCTAAGGCTATTGTTTCAAGCTTACCCTGCAAGTCTATTGCAACTACAGCAGGCGGGACCCTATGGTCTAGAAGAGCCGAGTCCATCGCAGCTATTTCCGTGATCAGAGTTGGTAGTGCGACGATGCACGTGGTGGATCAGTCTTGCTGGGTTGTCCGCGGCGGTAGACAAGAGAGATCTATTGTATAATTCAGGTGACATTCAACAATGATAACAGCGGATCAGGTGCGGATAGACTGTTAGTATGTCGAAAAGTGTTGAGTGAAGCATGGTAGGAAGAAAGCAATTCCGCTGTTCTTCTAGCCGCAGAAAAAAACTCAGTGTTAGGGTTCACCCTAATCCTGATGTCTAGATTATCTTAAATACAATCTAATCATTACCTTCATTTCGCTGGACTGAGCTGTTTCAGCGATGTTTTAAAGAATGGACGCGCTACCTACAGTACGAGCACTTGGTGGGGGTGGAAGAGAATTGAATCTAAGTAGTGGGCGATGCTTACTATAACTGGTAGTACCTTTCTTCTGCTGTTACAATATTAATCTTCCTATTCCATCGCTTCCATCGCTCGCTTAGCTGTCTTAGCTATCTTAGTAGTAGCCACCTTCTCTTTTTATCATTCTAGTATCTTTTACCTCTATTCTAATAGCTATTTTTCCACAGATTATATATCTTTATAGGGGACCTTTTATAAATCCTATTTAGATAGGTAATATAGTGTTGATCTATAGAACTGGTCCCTAAATTATAACATCTACTCAGACCTGTAAGGTAGTACTATTGCTCTCGCTACCCTTCTTCTAGCTAGAGTGAGGCATACATCCATTAAAAAATCATTAATAAGGGTATGCTAGTTGACTTGTTGGCTAGGTAAGGTTACTTGTAAGGTCATCCGAGTCTGAAATAACCGATAAGAGTAGAATGCGAAAGTGAAAAAGAAAACAGTATACAATATGATGTAGGGAAAGACTGGCATCAATTAGGGTACAACGCTTAGGCCATAGTTAGAGTCCAATGAGCAATACCTAAGCAATAACCGACAGGTGGGCTGCGTGTACATATCTTCTGTGACGATTCGCAAGCATTCCTTCTTCCATGCGTCCTTTTTCACGCAACCCATTTGAAAGGCATACCACTGTGCCTACAACATACACTGTCGTTACCCACTCAGCCACCACTCTGCCGCGCAGACCTGACTTATTGTTGAAAGAGTCACGCACAAGCTTTACTCAAGAAGCGAGAGGATATTAAGCTAAGTAGGGTTGTGGCTCAGACCGATGGCAACTAAAGCTATTACGCTATGGGTTAGTTGATATCGGTTCTAGGCTCCCTGCGAGCTAAATTTAAGAGACTTTCTTTACGCATTGGAATTCCCAGCATGTATTTGGGACCTAATCCTATGTAGGTAATTTTGTGGCAAATGGATATTACAAACCTTACCCCTTTTCGAGATGTACGAAAAACTAATGCTGCCAAAGTATCGGGTCTCTTGCGCACGACGCACGCCTTATCTTGTGGTCTGGCTTGCTACAGGTCGTTGGACTACCTGCGGAGATTAGAGGGTTGCGGCTGATTGGGGCGCCTAACCAAGGACTCCCCGGTACTTTACCAATTCTAAGATTCGTTATTCAGCCTTTGTCATCACCAAGCATCAATATAGTCAGATCCATTGTTGACATGCGAACTGTCGACGCCAGGTCAGGTCTTTAACAAAGCAAGTAGGGCGATTTACATGGAAAGAGACCATTCCTATGGTAATGTACTTGAGACTTCGGACAAGTACTAGGAACAATACGTCCTTCGTTCTTCCTCCAACCCTGTGTATATGGTCATTAGTATCCGATCAAAATAGAAACATTCGCCTAAGCGATGTGGGTGTTGCTTTGAGGCACCGCTAAATCAGTCCAGTACACTCTCCCATACCTTTAGGCCTTGGGCTTGTATGCATCACTGGCAAAGCACTGCAATGTCAGTCTTTGTGGACCCCACCATCTAACTCTCCGGCCCAGTCCAGAATCTTTCTGGCTTCCATAAAATGCCTACTGGACTCACTTTCATTAGCCCGATTGGTGAAATCTGGTCTTGCACAATATCATATTGTCTCTGTCGCTTCTTTGTTAAAATGTCTTCCAAAGATAAACATGCCAATAAAGGCCCTCTTGTGCTAGGAGTCTCCATCCTCGTGAGTGTTCTAGCCATTACGGCTGTAGCACTGAGGTTTCTGTCAAGAAAGTTGTCCAAGGCTCACTACTGGTGGGATGATTGGATGATAGTGGCAGCTTTGGTTGGCCATAAGTTTTGATCTTAAAGCGAATGCGGCGCTGACACCAAGTGGTATAGCCCTGGGTACTAACCCTTAACCTATGCCAATTCTATGGTAAATTCCGGCATAGATCCATAGGTCCTAGACAAGGCTAATAGAAGATGTGACAGTTTACTCGATCGGGTCGGGGCAACACATAGCCCTACTTGGACCCAATACAGCCCTCAAATATAGAAAAGTGCAATTCTGGTTCGAGATCATCTACATCATGGCAATTGGACTGACCAAATATTCCATCCTTCTCTTCTATCGGCGGCTTTTCCCTTCCAAATCAGTCCTGAGAATGTTGCAAGTAACGGCGTCAGTCGTGCTGGCCTGGCAGATAGCAATTATATCTGGGTACACATGGCAATGTAGACCCATTCAAAAAGCATGGGACTCAATGGTCCCTGGCACATGCATCGACCTGAAAAAAATGTGGCTGGGAAATGCAATCCCGAACATTCTCACAGACATCGTCATCATCATCATCCCTTTACCTCTGATCTGGAAATTGCATCTACCGCGTTTCCAGAGGTTTCTTTTGTGCGGGGTATTTTCAACGGGCGCTCTGTAAGTGACTTGCTAGGCGCTCTAACGACGTGGGCGATTTACATATCGATCTTAGCGTTACCGCAGCCAGTTTCGTTCGTTTGGTTTCCATTTTTCGTGTCAAACAAGAAGACATCACATGTATGCATAGCCACCCCCGCGAAAGCCAATGAAACGGGTGAACATTAACATTCCTTAACAGGGAATTATGTTGGCGTCAGTATCTTGTCAACCGTGGAGCCCACCATCGGGCTCATTTGTGCCTGCCTTCCAAGCATGGGCTACCTTATCAAAATCCTTGTCGGCTCCAAAAAGACTAAGTCAAAAAGGTTTTCTGCAAATTGCCCTTCGACCGCATTACTCCGCCCAGAGCTCGGTAAGACCTCTCACCATGAGAGCGAGATGGGAAGTCTTTCTAGACTACAAAGTGACGATGGAACGCGTGCGGTGTTCACTAATGCAGCCATTGGAACAAGCGATGTGTCGAATGAGCTGGGATCGAGTGTGTCTGTGAATGTCATTCGTGTTCACGACAGCATCGAGCAATTCCGGACGCCTAGAATATAGTATAGGAGGAGACGCGAGTGTTGTCCGGGTAAGACTAGTGCGAAGATAGGTTCAAGGAATCGTGGACTTTTTGTCAATGAGCTGTTCGGTTTCAAGATCTAGCAAATTGTATTAGAATATAATAAAACCTTATTCATCTCTTCAACTCAGAGTAAATAGCCTCACCCACCGCCACTATCCTGTTCCACTCCCACTGATCTGCTACCTTGTCAAAGTTCCTCAGGTACCTAGGCTTATAGTAACTGGCTAGTGCTCGTGCTATTATCCCTGAATTTCCGTTCAAGTCTTGACCAGTCTTCATGAAAAAAAAAAACGCTCATAGTATCATAATACTCGTATCTGGAATCATCTTCGGCGTGTTCTGGCGACAGGTTGTTTAATCGGAGGCTGTTGGGGGTGGTCCTAGGGTGCTAAGACTGTTACCTTGGGAGTCTTTCAAGTTGAGTGCAATTTCAAGGTAAATGATAGCATCTGAAGAGTAATGGTAAGGGTACGCCTCTACTTTACAGTCTTCCACTCAACATATGTTCCAGCCCATTGTCGTATTTCCTGGTACCCGTGTCTGAGCCTCAACCAGGATAACCTCCGACCTCCAAGCAAGATCTTAAAGATCCTCAGCGACAATCTTTTAGCGGCAGTTTCGCCAATAAGATAAGCCACGGCCTGCAAATGTGCACTGCACATTTCCTTTTATGATTGGCCACACCGAGCAGTTTAGAAAGCGGTAAGGCTTAACTTGGTAGGAATGGTGCAACACTCATGTCTACTACTCTGATATTCTGCATGCCAGATATCCCGAAATCTTTATCAACGCAGGTGCCTTGTTCGTCTATCTTGCCCATCTTTACTGTCCCACAAACGTGCCACATGCTGATTGCAATCTGTCGTACGTAGGCTGAACAGGAATGCCGTCAGTCAATACAGAGTTATTTCCTAATGAGCTTGTAAAGTAGAGTTCATATCTGGCAGGAAACCTTCATGCACCAGAATGTCCTTGTCCGTGTTTCCGGTGGCCCAGCAGCAAGGCGCACCGTACTTTTAGCTATTAGGGGTTCGCCCAGGATTTCTAATGTCTCTCGGACTGACTCGAAAGCTACCTACTTGTCGAATGGGTGAGTAAGAAACAGTGGGTCGATGAGTGGATGATCCCTAGGATTTGATGATAGTAGCTTCAATTCGCCTGTTCTATGATTCCCCGGAAAAGCTACGGCAGTCGAGAGGTATTTCTCTGGAGCTTTTATGCTGGGGCTAGGGTTTTGCTATGACTCCAGTGTCAGTATGCGCAGCTCATTGACCATTACTACACTGAAGTCTTAAGAAGGTATAGGAGCATCCCGTATCTTGTTGTCGAAGATGCAAATTCATGCAAAACTGTTTTATTGTATTGGGACGTTGAATGAAAGTAATTGAAGACTCACAGACATCATCTCATAGAAGGCTTCGTCCCAGCCCGCATCAAGTGCTGAGATTCATTGGTCAAGTGTTGAACTTCTGTGAGGAAACAATACTGTCGCTTCTAAGATATGATATCATCTGGGGCAGATAGTAGTCGGAAAGTGGACATGAGTGACTAGTCATCCATTGCTTGCGTGCTTGCTCAAGCGCCGCTGGCGAGTCAACATAAGATGTTCGGTGATAGCCCCGTGGGTCCTGAACAGTCACAAGCTCCAGAATTAGACGATCCTGCAGACTTTTCCCAACCCCGGGGAGATCTTGGACAAGTGGAATACTTGATTCGTGTAGATCTTTGGCCGGGCCAATTCCGGATAGAAGCAACAACTTCGGCGAATCTACTGCTCCTACTGCAAGAACGACTTCTTGTCTTGCATACCCAGTGCTTAGATCAGCCTTTTCCTGCGCAGTGTCAAACGCGCTATCTATAGACCTACAATGCTTCCCATATGATTTTACACCGACAGCCTTCTTCCCCCGGATCAAAATCTTCGTGATGATTGTCTTGGTCAAGACTGTCAGGCTTGGCGGCACAGAGGTAAGGTATGCATCGGATGCTGTCACTCGTTCACCGTTGAGAGCGCTCAGCTGGCAAACACTAACGCCAATGGGATTGCCTGAGTTGTGATCGAGGTTCTTGGGATGATAGTGATACGAATTTCTCATGAACTCTCCGAACCAGGATCCCAAGTTTCCGGTACACCCACCTTAACCGGCCTAGGATAAATAAGTCATATACATCGGGAACATTGTGCTGCAAACATACCCGTCTTTGCCATGCGCGGCAGTTGATACGTTAACAAAGTCCTCGAAGTCGCGTGCAGGACGATGAAATGTTTCAATCTAGAGTTCTTGAGCAAGAGTCCTCTACTGATCCATACCTTGTTGAACCGCTTCAAGGACTCCTCCCAAAACCAGCTATTATCTTCCACAAGTTCCGCCTAATGATCATAGTCGGCACTAGGTCCTCGAGTATATACACAGAAGTTGATCGCGGTACTCCATCCCAATTCTTTACCTCTGCTGTAGTCAATCTCCCTTCCGTTGAGATTCTGTTGGGATACAGTCTTGTAGCCCTAGTTGTAGCCCGGTACGGTAAGTGTCCAATGTCTTTCCCCAAATCGTTTTTGGTCTTGATCTTTATTCTGGCCCCCGGCATCAACGAGGAGTATTTGTGGATGGGGCAAGCCTTTGCAAAGACGAGCGGCCAATGCGCAACCGGCTGCTCCGCCTGTTGTATTGTATCAGCGCAAATGTCTTTCGTGGTTTTGTCATTCAGCTACCTCCAACAATAATGTAATCGAATTCTGCGATCATCTTGACAAGTATGGGCTGAATGGGACCACAAAGGATACACTAATGTCCTCAGCCTATTGATTCAACGGCGTCGTGGGCGGGGAGGATCCATAGATGAGGGGTCGACTACGTTCGGAGATACTATCGTTACGCTGAGTGAAGATCATGCTCATTTTGACTTATTCACTCATGCCTGGTAATATGAGATGCGTTCCGAGCCAATCAAATCTTGATCCTCCCCCACATAATCATATTGAGAGGTCTGAGCCCCACCCAAGTCAACTCCGCCTTATTTTCCTGGTAAGCAAAAATGCGCCATATGTCAAGCACCTGAGACATGGATAATTTATTGCTACCACCCGTTGGAAATATACTAATACTCGTGGTCCGCTTGGTCATCGGATGTGAACTGGACGTGCATCGGTGCCAGATCCCGAAACGGCCTTGGGGGTGTAGATCGGTGCTCACAGACCAGGCACCAGGATGACAGACAAGGACCCAAATGGAAAAGGTCCGAACATGTTCAGCTCAGGAACATGCTTCAATCTTTGCACACGTCAAGATTGCATGACGTTGCAATGATATAACACACCTTACCTCAGGAATTCGAAGAATAAACATTCCAATGACAGACGATTGGTATTACTGGGTATTGCAATCGTCGAGCCGGGGAACACCAATCGATTGGGTAACAGTCGTTGTTGTGGGGAATTTACGCTTCGTCGAGCGAGTACAGCTTGGAAGCTTGGAGTAAAGATAAGAACGCAGGGAAGAGGTTCCAGCATATGCATGGCGATGCGGGCCAAGGAATGTTGTCTGCACCACATGAGCTGAGCCATCTAGATGTTGTTAGACGCCGCTGACTCCTGCAGGGACAATGGAGAGATGAACGATGATTCAAGAATTAGGGTTACCTCTATCTGAATAAGAAAACCCCCGAAGCTCTTCACGTCTCTATCTAGGGGGTTGGAAGACAAGATGTTCACGTAAAGACTGGTACTTAATAAACTATCCTATACAACAGAAGTGAAAAATCGCCTCAGTTCATCAGAGGTTACGTCTCACATACTTGGTATTACTTGGCATGATTTGCCACTCCTAGACTGTTGTGATAATAGAGCTCTAGTGCGCAAATGAGGAGTTTGCCCTGCCAGATATTCTGGGAAGGCCGGGGACGGGGGTGCCGAGGTTACAATAGCACGGGCGGGCCCCACTCGATAAGATCTCTTTCGTTTCGGTAACATGGGTTGCGGGCCAAACAGCGATGCATTGCAAGATCATTGCAAGTTCTGAGGTGTTGTGGGATCATGGCTTACTGCGGAATTGTAAGGCCCCTTAAGGTAGGTATAATCCTGTAGGGCCTAGGCCAGCTGGTTCTATACGGGTGAGACGCCACAGCGGCTTAGGGTTAGGGCCCTCGGCACCGGGAAGGGTCCCGCATTCGGTCATACCTATTTTGATACTGAACATCGGGCCCAGCCGCAATCTCTATCCACCATGTTACTCTCATGGGATACAAGATGTGGATATTGGTCGCTGGCTCTCTTCCCGGCCAAAGGGCTCTGCGAGGCTTTGGGCAGCGCCAAGGGGTTGATTACAGTGAGACCTTCGCACTGGTATTGAAGCCGAGGAGTCACAAAGCCATATTCGCCACCGCACCTGCCAACGCCTGGGACCTGGAGCAAATAGACAAGAACGCTTGGATAACAGTTTATCACCTCCCTATCTTGTGAATGCATGTTTCCGTGACATTCTGACTAGAAAATCTCTTCGCCAATCAAATATGTTCGGCGCGATTATTCTCCTGCGCTGCAACTGCAGCTCTAGTATTGCTGACCTGCTTATAGCAATCTAGTAGCGTTTATCACTTCCAAATACGATATGTCGGTGAAGTTCTGCATCTCAGAAGTAGCCAGCCTTGTAATCGGATGGACCTCTACCAACTCCAGGGAACTCCTTATAAGAGAGTCATGGAGTCAGCTCAAACGGTAGATACAGTCTTCATTCTACACCGTCAAAGCCAGAGAAAATGCTAATATGATGGACTCAGAAATCAACAGCCGACTCCAGGACTTGATTGATCAGTCTCCTCTGTCCTCCATTGATAGAGAGACCTGCTACTCGATCTGCCAATCAATTTTATCATCTCCAAATGGAACAAGACCAAGAGAAGCTCTGGTCTCCCTCTTCACATCGACTACTTTAAGTCATGAGCCATCTTGCGTTCCCCTTGCATGTTTATTCTTCATCATCAGAATCATTCCAGGGTCCTGGCTCCCATTCGATCTTACTCGGTGTTACTCGAGACTATGGCGTGCTTTACCCGAAAACGTCAAGTCAGGCAACGATCCAAAGTTCTCAATACTAGTTGATGAATGTCTAAAGCTAGTCAAAACCTCTTACCAGAATTTGTTAGAACTGTTGCACTCGGACAGCGACAAGCCAGCAATATCGGAAACGCAGCACCAAAAAACCCTCAGTCACCGAGCTTTGTCTACGTTCATTGATCAATTCCACGTTCCAGTGCCTCTAGACAATGGCACAAAGGCTACAGTTGTTATTGCACTACCGAATGGTCATCTCTTGGCTCTCGCTTGCCTGGCCGTGGCTACATACTATACGGCGGCGCCTATCAACTCAACAAATGGAGCGGAGCAATTCCAGAACGATGTGTTGCATACTAATTCCAAAACAATTCTAGTCCGCCGCCTGGATCTTGAAAGGCTCGGATTATACGACTCCTGGATTGCCGAGGCCAGCATAGAAGTCCTTGTAGTGGATGAGAAGCCGGACATGACCTTCGACGTTTCGCCGCTGAACAAGCCATCTCAGCTAGTTGACTGTTCAAGGATTCCAAACCGTCCCGACGACCTTGCCTTCGTCTTATATACTAGCGGTACTAGCGGTAACAAGAAGGTTGTGCCTTTATCTCTTCATAACCTTGTCTCAGGAGTGGCTTTCGTGATCGAATCATGGAATCTGACGGAAGATGATGTATGTTTGAACATGATGCCACTCAATCACATGTAAGCTCTCAATTCTGCCATCTATACAGTAAAGCCTAATTATTGCAGTGGAGGCTTGGTCCGAAATCTCTTTGCACCCATCCTAGCTGGTGGTTCGACTATATGCTGTCCTGCCTTTGATCCTAATCTCTTCTGGGATGTGGTAGAAGCCCAAAATCCAAGTTGGTACTATGCCTCTCCCTCGATGCATTCGACAATCCTAGCAGAGGCTGGTGAACGAAGGAATGCTTTGTTGAAAAGTTGTATACGACTGGTGTGTAATGCCGCTGGTGGATTGCTTCCATCTCTAGCTTTACGGTTACAAGATACCTTCAAGTGCACCGTTCTACCTAGCTACGGGATGACAGAATGTATGCCAATTTCAACGCCGCCGATGGATTACAAATTGGACAGGCCAGGTACATCTGGTGTAAATGCTGGACCTGAGATTTCTATTCTCGACGGAGCGGAAAACCACCTGCCCCGTCACACCAATGGACGTATCGCCGTACGAGGCTCTCCTCTCTTTCCGGGATATCTAAAGTCTGGCCGCATAGATACAAGCTGTTTCAACAAGAATGGCTGGTTTGATACGGGAGACATGGGTTATCTTGATGGAGATGGCTATCTGTACGTTACTGGAAGAAGCAAAGAAGTTATAAACCGTGGTGGAGAACTCATCTCACCGTTGGAAGTCGAAGAAGCTATCATGATAGCAGCTTCAAGACCTTGGTCACAAGTTTATGGTCGAATTACCGAAGCTATGGTATTCTCGACCCCACATGAGATCTTGCAAGAGGTTGATGGAGCGGTGCTAGTAACACCGGTAGACAAGCCAAGACCTGATATTCGACAATTACATGAAGCCCTGAGATCGTCGTTGCATCAACCAAAGTGGCCCGTGGTTATCGTATATATGGATGCTCTGCCGAAGAAGAATAACAAGATACTTCGAATCCGGCTGGCCGAACGCTTTGGCTTCGAATCACTTACGGAAGAAGTAAAGCTTGCAGAAAGGCATTTTGAGGCAGTTTGTCCGCCACCCGATACGCCACTCACTGAAAGGATCGAGAAAGCCAGATGCCATACTGACTTTGAGATGGTTGCTAATACTTTTCGAAGCCATTTCACGCAGCCGCTTTATGTGCATGTTGGTGAAAGTCATCGTGATGGGCTGCCAGAAGTTGTTCTTGTATCTCAAGAACAGGACGACACGCTAAGGAAAGAGGTAGCTTTGGAATCTTGGTCGAGCCTCCACGGGAAGCTGCATGGCTACATGGTACCGAGCACGGTTAGGCATTTGGAACAAACTCTACCGCTAGATCAGAATGGTGGGGTCGATGTCTGGAAACTCAAGAAGATGATCGAGTCAAAGTCTGAATGCCCTCCTATTGAAGGGTTATCCACTGCTGAAAAGGCCATTTGCGAAATATACGCCGATCTACTGATGTGCTCACCGTCAGACCTTGCACTAGATTCTGATTTCTTCGAGATGGGAGGCGACAGCTTGAAAGCCGGCCAGCTTCTTTCTCTTCTTCGCAAAAGATTCCAAGTTCGCATGCCTATCGCGACATTGTTCCAGAACAGCCGAATTTCTCAGATTGGAAACTTCATCGATGAAGCCCGGTCGGCGGACCTAAAGTATTACGAAAATGGAAAAGAGGCTAACACACCTCTGTCAGGTTGTGTAGAAACGTACAGTTCAACATATGTTCCCCTCCTTCTCCTTCAACTCATACCTCTGGTATTCTTCTATCCAATGAGGCAAGCATTAAGGTGGACATCATTCCTGTACATTCTTGCTACTCTCACCGTACTTTGGCCTTCACAAACATTAATCATCGAGAGATATATCACACTCCTCGCTTCAATTTTTCTGGCAAAGATCGTACTGCGCATCTGCTCGCCTTTCATAGGCATCATGATTAAGTGGGTGGTCATTGGACGATATAAAGAGGGACTCTATCCGATGTGGGGTTCTTATCATACTCGGTGGTGGTTTGTGGAGAAAAGTTTGAAAATCTGGGGAAAGGTCAGTAACTTGATATCCTAGTTTCATACTGATTCCTCGAGCTAAAGTCTCTTATAGGGTGTATTCAGCTATACTGACTATACGAGAATCCTTTACTACCGTCTCTTGGGTGCTAAGATAGGTAAAGGAGTAGTCATCGGAGAAAGTACTGCCCTTGGAGAATATGATTTGCTTGACATCCGCGACGGGGCTGAGCTTAATGGATGTATCTGCAGACCGTTTTCTGCGGAACAAAACACATCAATGTACCTTGCTCCAATCACTTTGGGCAGAAACTCAAGCGTTGGTCTCAAATCTATAATCGCACCCGGAGCAGTCATACCAGATGATACCTGCATTGGACCAAATTCTTCAAGCTGGGAAATGCAAGATGCCAATGAAAGCAATCGAGACTTATCGTCCAAGAAGATCCCGAAGCCTTATCCGATCTTATCATTCCTGTTTGGACTGCCTATTCAGCTATCAGTAGGCCTTTTGGGGAAATTACCATGGATGGCAGGTCTCGTAGGCATCGTGATCACAGAGCCAGCCAAGAGCCTAGACGAGGTATCCACAGTCATCTTATGGTTCGCCGAAAGAAAAAGAGTTGCATTCCACTTCCTAGCAAGGGTCCTGGGCGTCTCAATTGGACCATTTGTGCTATTCGCCTCAATTTTCCTCGTCAAGTTTGTTCTCGACAAGTTGATTGGAAAGACCAAACCGGGGCCAGCTACCAGCAGAAGTCAGATGCAAAAGTTCCGCATGGCACTACTATCATCTCTTTTACCTAAAGGAGATATTAGCAGACTCACAGAACTCTTCGGATCTCATTATGAGATCACATCTCTCGTTTTCCGAGCGCTTGGCGGAAAAGTAGGTTCTCGTGTATACTGGCCAGGGACTGGACCAATTGTACAGGATTTCGATTTGATTGACATAGGTGACAACGTGGTCTTTGGTTCGCGCTCGCAGATCATTACATCTGATGGTACAGGGAGTGACTATGTTCGTATAGGAGACGGCGCGATGATCGCAGATCGAGTCATCATGCTACCTGGCGCTACCGTCGGTACGAACGCCATCATGGGAAGCGGAGCTCTGGCGCGAAGGAATGGCACTTATCCTTCTGATACAGTTTGGGTTGGCTCTAAAGGAGGAGACTCTATCTGTCTGACCGCTAGATCAAGTGAATCTACCTACAATGGGAAAACTGTGGTCAACTCTGGGAGAGATACTCCCATTACCTTGAAGCAGTCCTGCGAGATGACCAACATATTTGGAGACGTCGAAAATGCATTGGAAGCCAATGATAGGTCAGATTCTGTGGTCTCAAAAGCCCTGGAAGAAAATCTCACAAAGGCTACCTACAAGATGACCGTTGTCGACGGCTCTTGTCCTACACCAAATTCTGAGCAATTATCATCTACCTCAAAAGGATCTCCTGAGACATTATCGACTTCGAGTCCCTTCGGCCGCGCCTTCTACGATCACCAAGCCCTTTACCACGTCCTCGGAATCTTCCCAATCCTCCTTTATTCTCTCTTCACAAACATTTTCGTAACAATATACTGGAACATCCCCGCAATAGCCAGCATCCAAATCCTTGCACATGTCATACATCTCCACCCATCCGCCTTTTCACCGACGATCTCAGTGCGCCCTCTGAAAATCTACAGTCTAATGGCCAGTAGCATATCGGCGCTGGTCTTCGTCCAAGCAATTCTCGCGCTAACGCTGACCATCAGTGCGAAATGGGCGTTACTGGGACGCAGAAAGCCCGGAAGTTATGACTGGGACAAATCATCTTATTGCCAACGGTGGCAAATTCTGCTCACAATCGAACGTCTCCGTCGCCATTGCTTCTCTGGCAACGGAATCCTCTCCCTCCTAACATCCACGCACTACCTAAACCTTTACTTCCGCGCTCTCGGCGCCCGCATAGGCTCCGACTGTGCCCTTTTCGCCTCCGGCGCAACAACCCTGCTATTCACAGAACCTGATCTCCTCACACTAGGCGATAGGGTAACTGTCGATGATGCGAGTCTAGTAGGGCATGTCAACAGCCGGGGACATTTTAGCTTGAATGAGTTGGTGGTTGGGAGCGGGAGCGTGTTGCGGACGGGAAGTAGAGTGCTGAGTGGTGGTGTTGTGGGCGAGGGAAGTGTGTTGTTGGAGCATACTCTTGTTATGGGTGGGGATAGGGTGGATGCGGGAAGCACGGTGCAGGGGTGGCCGGCTGAGGAGTTTCGGGGGAAGCGTGTGAAAAGAAAGGGAGAATGAAAGGTTATGAGCGCAACGACTAATGGACTATAGATTGTGAGTCTGAGTTGATAGAGATAGACCGTAGGAGTAATTGGTTTGGGAGGTACCCAGAGAATAGCTTTACAACGCCACTAAAGATAACTGCAATATAGCAGAGTAAAACGGCGCTCACCCTATGCTCAGAGGGAGGAGATAGGAAAATGTCTTCTTTCCACTTTCCACTCCGAAACCGCCGGAACCCACCATTAACTCACATATGCGACAAGAAAGCCGCAACGCAGCCATCCGAGCCGCCTGGATTCTTCTGTTCCGGAACCCACGGCTTCCCAGTATCCCTCACTAGAACCTCATTAGAACTCGTCACGATCAATACAAGCTCGATGCCTCAGCACCCACCTCCACCGCTTTCATCTTGCAATACCCGCTACAAGGGCCATTCTGGTGGAAGAACGTCCAGAAACTGGAGCCGTACAGGAAGAGATACGAGCCACCCCAGACGCGGCTGAACTGGGTCTGCATAGATCTGCATACCTTAGCGGCGATTGCTCAAATTGACTAAACGAGGACGATGGTCTCTCCATTGGCATCCTTGTATACGGACTTGTCCTCAACGGCTTGCTTTGGCTCTTTGGTTGAGTTGTTGAATGTCCCTATCTACTAGAGACAAATCAAATGTGGTCACATTTGATTTACACCGTACTAAAAATTTAGTCAGATTTGATTTGATTTTTGTTTTTCAAATTAAATCTGGTTTTTTTTGTGAGCTCTTTTATAAGTTAGACCAGATTTAAAAAGCGCTAGCTTAGCACTATAATCTAACCCTCTAACCCCCTAGATCCCTCTTAGGGTTATTTTTTAAAAAAATGTTAAAATATAGGTTTTTTTTAATGTTCAAACCTTAAGTGGGTGATTGACTACTAAGAAAGCTATTTCTTCTAAGCTTTGCCCCTACCTTAATATAGAAGTGAAATTTATAAAAAGACCTAATTTAGAATTAGCTTGCTTAGGGCTATAAAACGCGCTAAAAATCACTCAAAATAGATTAGTAATAAAAAAGTTACTTTTCTATCTATAATTCTTACTACTGAGATATATATTCTATCCTTAATAAAAATAGATAAAATATATATAATAGCTATATTATGGGCGGCAGAGGGTTAGGGGTAGCGGGCGAGTTAGTAGGAACTTAATAAAAATGCAATAAATTTCACCTAACTAAGTTAGGCGGATAGAAAGGGTTAGGGTTAGGGTTAGGGTTAGGGTTAGGGTTAGGGTTAGGGTTAGGGTTAGGGTTAGGGTTAGGGTTAGGGTTAGGGTTAGGGTTAGGGT
>KE598573.1:799628-841469 GCA_000444155.1 Cladonia macilenta KoLRI003786 | reverse complement strand
TTCTTTAGCTTTAACTAGTACTTTATTTATATTAAGTTCTTCCTTTAATTATAGAAAGCTATTTATATTCTTTCTATAACTTATAAAGAATAGTATTATTCTAGTTATCCTAGATAACTTATTATTATATATTAACTATATTATTAGTAATAATAATACTTAATTATTTTACTATTTATTAATATAGTACTTTAAATAGATTTTTAATATTTAATTTATTTTTTCTATATATCTATCTATTTAAGGATGATATATTATTAATATTTCTAATTTAATTCTAATTATTCCTAATAGTATTTTTTAATAGTTAGAGATAAATAATTTATTTTTATTTTAGCTATATAACTTCACCTTAGATCCCTTATATTAAAGACTAATCCTAAAGTTATTAGAAAGGCTCTAGATAAACTACTAACTATATTATATAATAGTTATAATAACACTATAGAGAGAATAAAGTAATAGTATATAGAGGAACTTATCTTATATATTTTATTATAGATAGTAAATATTATTAGACCTTTTTAATTTAAAAAGCTCTAGTATATTATAGCTATTAATAAATTTAAATCTAATAATTAATTTATTTCTAAGGAGATTTTAATATTGCTAAGTATATTTATTAATATATATATAATAATAATTAAGATTAATAAAATAAGTAATATTATTAGCTTAATTTATAAAACTATATAAGAATATTTTAATTAAAACGGCCTAGAGCTTTTCCTAGAAAGATAGAGTTATATAAAAATAAGATATTTAAAATATTTATTACTTAAAATATTTAGTAAGGGTATTTATACTATTAAAAAGCTATATAAGTATTAGCTAAGTAAAAATATATTACTTAAATATACCGCTTAAAATCTAGGCTATTATATATATAATATAGCTGAATATATACTAGATAGTCTAAAACTAGATTTTTTTTAGATAAGAATAAATTGTTATACATAACTTAAGTTTTATTTATTTAGAGATTCCTCTTCGTATATAATTTCCCTAAAAACTTTTATAGTATATACTATGCGTCGTACTATAGGCTAAAGGATATACTTTAATTACTATTAATAAACCTTAAAGTTGACCTAGATACTAAGGATTCCTACCTTTAGACGCCACTCTTATAGGCAGTAAAGAATAGGTATAAGGCTATAATAAAGTTACTACTAGAGACGAGTAGGGTAGATATTAACTTAAAAGATAAATATAAACTAACGCCACTTTTACTAGCGGTATAGAATAGGTATAAGGCTATGGTAAAGCTACTGCTAAAGATAGGCAAGGTAGATATTAACTTAAGATATCCCTATTATATAGACGCGTCGCTTTTACTAGCGACAATAAATAGGTATAAGTCCATAATAAAGCTGCTATTAGAGATAAGTAAAGTAGATATTAACTTAAGAGATTCCTACTCTTAGACGCTACTCTCGCTAGCAGTAGATAATAGGTATAAGGCTATAGTAAAGCTGCTGCTAGAGATAGGTAAGATAGATATTAATTTAAAGTATAATTAGTTTAATAGTACGCTACTCTCACTAGCGGCGAGTAAGGGGTAAGAAGCTATAGTAATATTACTATTAAAAATAGACAAGGTAGATATTAACTCAAAGTATAACTAGTATAATATAACGCCACTCTCACTAGCGGCGGATAGTAGGTATAAGGCTATAGTAAAGCTACTACTAGAAATAGATAAGGTAGATGTTAACTCAGGGGATTCCCTCTATCGGACGCCACTTTCACTAGCGGCGAAGAATAGGTATGAGGCTGTGGTAAAGCTGCTACTAGAAACAAACAAGGTGGATATCAACTTAAAGAATCAGGATGATCAGACGCCACTCTCGCTAGCGGCGGACAATGGGCACGAGGCTGTGGTAACGCTACTACTAGAGAAGGGCGCTAAGTAAGCACTTCGCTATTGATTGTTTCGCTCCGGAACACCACTTGACAATGGCAGTCTAGGAGATGGTCCTTTCCATCCGTTAGAAAACCGGTGTACGAGTCTTTCGAAGGTCCGCATTCAGGCCTCCTATGACCCTTGCTGTCACTGCTCCCCGATATCCTGGCATTAAGTCCGTCCGAAACACTCCCCTCACGCGTATTCAAAATCCCATTATCACCATCACCGCTCCCCCATTTAGGCACACCGACTGTCGCTTCTAAGTCCCAGCTCTGCTCCCGCCATAAGTCATATTGTGACGCCAGCGTCCCATACTGAAATGTTCGCTGGGTGAGAACAACTAACAAAGCCACGTCCTTGGGAGTACTCGTTGGAGAGATTCGCGGATAGAACCACATCCTTGAGAGTGTTTGTCAGATGAGCGATTGAAGTATCCCTGCCCACTCCGCAATGCAGATTCACGACGTTTGCGTAGCCTATCATGGTGATGGCTGTCGCGTTCGCTATGCGATGGGGGCAATCGTGCTGGGGGGCTTCATCAGCCTGACAAGGAGGCGCGTCAGCCGATGATAAGCGTTAAAAAATGTCACCTCTCAACCCTATGCCTAGCGTGGCCGCATAAAAGCAGAGCACCTCCATAGAATACCAACCAAGTCATCATCTCATTCTAAAGATAAGTGTGATCTTTTCTGAACAGGCTTTTTGGGTGGTGCTTGACGATATCATTGTTCATCCTTCTGTGTCAAGTTTTGTGCCGAGTGCGATATGGTGAGGAGCGTGCCGCAGCATTATATTTAGCAAGTAGACAATAATAATGACTAACTAGGATGCTCGTATAATATACACATACGAAAATCTAATGCTATACGATAAATATTTAATGATCACTTATTTTATTCCATACCGCTATTTGACATCGATGGTTTAATTATTAATACTCCCCCACCATTAACTAATCCTAGTGATCTTGCAGTTGTTGCTCTTCGTCTACTATACATCCCTTATTCCAATAATTCCAGTGCATGCATGCAGATATCCTCCCACCCGTTTATATTCGAACTCTCTTATTATCACAGCCACCGCTTCCCTAGTGAGGCGAGGAGGATGGTTAGGACTATCATTCATCGTCCTATGACTCAATTAGCTGTTGGGCTTAGGAGGGGTTGATTATAACCATTAAAACAACTGTATATTATCTAGAAAACTAAGATGGCCAGCTTACATACCCAATTACTATAACTCAAATCAGCTATTGAACTCAGAAAAGTCTGTTATATACCGTAAATTCACTTACCCTATAAGTACTACATTTATTATTCGGAGTACCGACTTTCTCCTTACTCCTTCACACTCCCCCATTGGCTTGGACATCGTTGACGCACGGGTATTGTTGACTAGGCATCTCAACGATGCCAGCATCAGGCTCAAATGTAATTTGCCATTGCGCATCTTGAGTTCCGTAACCAAGCGACAAACCCAACGCCTATAACTTAATCAGCTATTGAATTTAGATGAGACGGTAGGATACCGGAAAGAAAGCTACTAACCAGACAATTACTACACCTAGCGTCGGGTTGGGAGACTTTCTCGTAGCTCTGACAGATCCCCCCGTTGGTTTCGCAGTCGTTTCTACACGGGTTTTTATTTGGTCGACCAGGCACCTTGATTATACCAGCATCAGGCCCGATTTTGCTGGGGTACTGGGCGTTGACATCGGTTGGAAGATGCGTTGGTGGTAGCATTGCAAGACTTAGGTTTTAGGAGATAACTTGTGTTAAATATGTTAGTTTGTGAGAAGAGAACACGCCGGATTCGGTGTTAATAGTTCTAAGTCTGAGACTTTTTGATGAACTTTCTGAAGAAGAATAGAAAGAGAGCAAGATCTAGTCCATCCTGAACATTTACAGCCTGAGCATATGACACAAAACGGGACCCCGCATGTGATTTCCAAAGCTCTGTTGTTACGGCCGTAATAACGGGGCGCAACAGTCACACGATGGACGACGATGCATTTGGTGTGGTTATACATGCATTCATTACGAATCATGATAACAGAAAGATGCTCTGTATGACTGAAAAAAAGCGACAACTTCGCATGCACTTTTCGGCTTCCACTCCTATTTCCTGGGTATGTGTCCTCCCGTCCTAGAAAGATGACTTGCAGGCTGTTGTGTGCGTGCTAGAAGCCCGATAATTTGAATCGAACTGTAGTCAGTGGCTGTTAGAACATACACAGAAGATAAACACGATCAGGGCTTAAACTTGGTTTGGATACGTACGTTTTGATTTTCTAGCATCGAAAACCCTATATCGGTCGCAGCTCAGTCTACCTTATCAAAAGAAGTGAAATATTAACACCCATACCAATTACCACCTGCGGTTATCCGTGGTGGTATTATTAGTGGTATCAAATCAACTGATACAAGGTCTAGACTTGAGCAGAGGCGAAGTTAACCTAGCGTTCAAGCCAACAATGCCATTTGCCCCTGGGTCACTCAGATGATCTGGAAATAAGGCACCTAGAAAGCTTAATTAAATAAAGGTATAATATTTACATCCAAGCTCCTCCTCTTAATAAAAAGCGCTAGACGTACCTAACTCTATCTTCCTCTATACACCTTTCTTCATCCATTAAGACTCTCAACCCAGCCATTGTTAATCCCACTCCCCTCTGCATTCCAATAATCTCCTCCTTTGTCATTTAGCCCCCTTACCCCCTTCCTAAGCCTCACCTCCAACTCTCTTAAGCTGGTAATGTTTTACCCTCCCTCAAATATATTCCGTGAATGGATGGAGTATCCTGCGATTTACCTAGCGAACCAGCCGCATGTGACCGGGGATGATATATTTTTGTCGTTGGGGCTAGAGCTGCTTTCTGGGATTAGGGTGTGTTCCTTAGTGTTAGTGATGTTTTATTCAGGCTTATCGAAGGGGGAGTGTGCTGCGCTACGATCTTTCGCTTAAACCTTCCTAAATAGTGTTAAAGGCTTACATCAGTATAAATTTATAATTATAAAATATAATCTTACCTTGCCGTATCAGGTTTTTCCCTTTATGAACAATTATTCCTCTGAACTATATAAATGTAATCCATAGATCAACTATACGTCCTGTTAAAACACTCTGTCATGAGACGGTCCTCTAATAAAAACCTAGCTTTAATAGCCTTGCCTATAGGCTTAAATTCCTCACCTACATCTTACTGGACCTAATTCTAGTTCAGACCTTCATTGAAATATATGGAATATCAAATGCCTTCAGTAAGCTATAAGGCTACTAATTACAGTCATAGTTTGATGCTAATACCCATCTAGCAAAGCCTTCTTGACAGTCGTTTTCCAGCATTAATATAGCATCTTTATACCCTCTCAAAAAGTCCCTCCCTCACGTCATGAGTAGTAGTGCCGAACAGCCCGTAGCTAACAAAGGAGTAAGGCACTACGAGCGGTCCATAAACCCTAGAAGACTAAGGCAGTCTATCTCATGTTAGTCACTCTTACGATCAAGCTGTCCATGACAAAAATATTCAATGTCAACTACGCTCCTAAAAATACTAATTTCGCTGACATCCCTTGAAACTAAGATATTTACATAAAACATGCGAGGCTATGGAGTCAATTGATTTTCCAACGTCCTCTGACATGCACATGGACAATGAAGAGCGCGTTTTGCAAAGCTGGCGTCTAAATCTTGGAGGCACATGGCTAAAACAGCCCAAAAAGCACCATCAGAATTCAATGTCAGCTAGGGTCACACGCACAAGCATGCTTGCTGTTAAACATAAAATTATTATCTCTAATTATGCGAACCTCCTAATGAGGGTACCTTACGTAAGATAAAATAAGATGATTTAACTTTCATCAAGTCTAGGAAAAGGCGCACAGCAACTGTTTCCTCAATGCTACTTCCTACACCCTGAACTTATTACACAGTCTCTGTGGTCGCGGATAGGTATAAGCTGAATTTCATCCACATCTCCCTTTTAAAGCCGCAGAACCATAGAATCTAAACCCCAACCGAAGCATTGACATATAATCACCAACGCACTGAAGATCATCACTATAAATACGTACGCAACGAGGGTTTGGATGCCAGCTAGGTAGTGACAGGATCGCTGGGACGTTCAGGCAGAGCGTTGTTGTGGAGGACTTGGAATTTCCCTGTAATTATCGTCTTAGCTTTCGGCTCAACTGAGCTGCTCGTGCCGAACTGATGCTTGTAGGAGGTATCCTCAGAGTTTATCAGGGCGCTCGCAGCCTCAAAGTGCCTCTTCCTCACCGCTTTAAGTTCACCAAGGAGGGCCGGATCTGAAATTTAATGTAAAGAAGCACTAGACAAAGACATTATTCTTTAAGGATCTATAGAAGTCCTTGTCGGGGTAAGCGTCCTCGTGCTAGGAGTCCCTAAGCCTGAATAAATGTATTCCTGAGGGTCTCATTGGCCCGATGATGGAAGAAGCGCGAGGATAGGAGTGAGTGGAGCTATTATACTAACCGCCGGTCTTCGTCCGTCGGGCCTGGCCAGCCCGACTCGGGCTTGTAAACACAGCTATGATGCAAGCTGAAGATGGAAGCGGAGAAATTGGGAGAATTCAGGAATGCTAGATAGTGACTCTGTAAATATATATAAGAGAGGTAGATCTGAGGTGCAGTAAAGTCTCTGGAATAAAGGAGAATAGTAGAAGAAAAAGGCCCCTCTTAGACTAAACAATACTAATATGCCTAAAAAAATAAAAATTGAAAATTAATAACTCAAGAAAGAAAAAGCAAAACCGTTCAGTCTAAGAGGGGTGGTGGCAAGGGAGGGTGTATATGTGTCCATGTGTGCGTATATGGAGGGACTGTCTACCTTAGCTTAGCAGCCAAGACTTTAGATCCTCTTAATTACTCTTTTTCCACTTATAATTGTGCTTGGGACAGTAGTAATTCACTCTAGTAATACTACTAACGATTAAAGAGCTCCAGTATCTTACCGCTAGTTAAAATATAGTTAATGCAAACACGTGACTTATAATGCCGCGGCTGTTCAATCAATCTTTTAGCGTAAGTTATGTCTGCCTTCCTATCCTTACTCCACCTGCTCTCTGCTCTGCTTGCGAAGTATATTTGAAACCGTTGGCACCTAGGGAGGAGGCTCATAGGGCGTCTTATACGCGCAGAAACTGTCCCGGAGCTTACTCCGAGCTTTCAGTAGGTAGGTCAAAAGTTTGGGGTCAAGGTGGCTTTCAGGGCCAACTTTTAGGCCCGGGGGCCTGTTTATAAGGTTCCTGGCCCGGCCCCTAACGCGGTGTTTGAATAAGCGTCGAAGGCCCGATCCGGGGCTATCCTCCTGTAACGGAGGGGTTTAACTCCTTAGGGGGTTCAATTAGTCATAAGCGATGTAAGTCACCAAGTAGTTGTTAACTATACACTTCTCTCTATCACATAAATTAATTATATAGAAAGAAAGGTTACTTAGAATAAAGGAAGCCTGTCCTTATGTATTCCCTGTGATCATGCTATGCCCTGGTATACTACCTGTGATCCCTCCCCGGATCATAAGGATCACCTAGGATCACCTTGTCCTTGCGTTAGAGGTGTCCTACATGGTCGTAACACCTATAGGGTACTGTAAGATGCACAGGTTACCGGGCGCAATCTATAGGGTACCACATCTACCCTCCACTATCTTCTAGCTGACACAGATACCTACTGCTTATCCTTTGCCGCCGCGCCATCTCGCGCATCCTTCTTCGCTTTCCCATCCACATTCCTTGAACCTCTCATATCTCCCATGACTGCCATATTTGAGACTGTAATTTGGGAAGAACAGAGGTGCTACCTCAATTCAAGTATTAGAATTATATAAGTATAGAGGCATCCTCGCTTACTCTTCTAAAGCCTTTATTAACGTTGATAGTGTTGGAGACTCTAGCGAAGATGATAATTCTGAGCTTGAGAGAAGCCTAGATTCTACTAAACTAATATTGAGCACGAGCCTAGGACTTCCCGCGCTACTATCTACCATCAACGTGCTTCTTGTACTATCCGCTAGATGGACAATGGGGCTGTGCGCAAGTCTGTTACACCTACAATTAGGCAATACACCAACTGTTAATAGCTTGAGTACTGTACGACATGCGCTAACGGAGTAATAGTTAAGGTTGTCTCTATAATACAGTACTTCTAGACACGGTATCTACCTCACTAGGGTCCGTAATTAGTAATAGGCCCTACTACCTAATAGGTGTTAGGATAAGCCTTAGGATAAATTTAAATATATACTATTTTAATAACCTAGAGACTTCTTAATATAGTATTTAAACTTGATATATATATTATATTATATATTATACTTAAAAATATTAGTAATAAATAAATTAATAATATAATCATTAATAACTAATAACTATATAGTTATATAAAAGATACTTTATGATGTAGAGAAGTCTAGGGTCTGGATCTGCTAACGTTCTCACTCTTACTAACTTATCCTAGCTAAGTCGACGATCATGAGTTGACTGTTGATTTATCTCCACCCGGGCTATTGGCGTCTATTACTGTGAACCTATCCCTGGTCTTGGGTTGCTTGGTGTATCAATGCGTGGATTGGGCATCTGAAGTACCTACTAACACTATCGTAGGATGGATTTCCTACGAACCAAATTGCATACTCAGCTTTCACGAAAGTGTTTGCCGCTTTGTCTTAGGTATCTGCGTTCTCCAATTATACACACGCTTGAAGAGGGAAATTAATGAGAGAGTTTATCTACCGAGATACCAGGGGATCAGGTATCCAACAAGTTCATAGGCGAAGAAATTATTTCGGAAATCTCATGATTAGTTGACAGCCATGGATTTTGAAAATTTGACTGGCGGTTCAAACATTAAGACCAATATTTTTTACGGATTTGGGAATCGATAACACGCTGTCAGGATACAATGAGAATCTTACATGAGCACTGAGAATCATACATAATGCGCTTCGAGCCCCACATGATACACCGAAATCTCTGCAGGGTTCGAATCTTTCAATGTGGTCACGGTGCATTAAACTCTTTCCACAGGTAATCACGCATTGTAGATCCTGCGTCAATGGGGCTAACCCGGGTGTACGCGCAGACTAATGAGGTACGTGTACGCTGATGCGCGACCAGAATGAATGCAAGCTTATCAACTCCTAGTACTTTCGCAAATTATGCTGACCGATCATGATGTGATGGCTTGCAGACGAGTAGACCAATCATATGGTATAGTTTCAGGAAAGCCATACTATAAGATTTGATGGGAACTTTTAAGCCTGCAAAGTTTTCTTGAGACGCTCTATAGCTCGTGGCTGCGGATTTATCACGTCATTAACCTTGAAACGTACCATGGAGAACAGCAAGCTGATCTTCGTTGCTCCATTTCTAGCTCTCGGGTGTGCGCTTTACTGCATTGCAGTGGTGATCTACCGACTGTACTTCAGCCCGGTGGCTCATTTTCCAGGGTCCAAGCTTACCGCTGCGACGGGCTGGGTTGAAACTTACTATGATGTTTTCAAAGGGGGACAATTTACCTTTCAGCTTCAGAAATGGCATGAGCAGTATGGTGTGTATGAGCCCGCTAATTGTGACATCTGAAATACAACATCGCTCTAATTCATCGCTCGTCTTCAGGTCCAATTATTCGAATCAACCCGGATGAGATTCATATCTCGGACCCCGACTTCTTTGACGTCGCCTATGCCTCCAGCGCACCCTTTGAAAAGATGCCGAAATGGCGAGACCGTTTTGGTCTTTCGGGAGGGGTGCAGGCTACAGTTCAGCATGAACTTCACCGCAGTCGGAGGATGACACTGAATCCTCACTTTTCCAAGAAATCAATCAGTAATTTCTCATGGTTCATTCAACAGCGCATGGATCAGCTCTGCGACCGTCTGCTACGGGAGTTCAAAGATAGCGGCCAAGTGGTAACATTGAACGACACTTGGGGGGCGGTGACTGCTGATATCATCATAAATTATTGTTTGGGATTTGACTATAATTTCGTGTAAGTGCTAACTACAAACACCCTTGACGATACCCTAGAGTATGACACTAGGCGTGGAGGCAATCGTGAACATTTATTTAAATGTAATTCATACATCATACTAACTAAGATCTTCAAAGGGGCTATCCTGGCTTTGTTGCACCCTTCACTGGGTCTATCAAGGAGCTAGCACTCAGTATTCATATAGCTGGTCATTTCCCATGGATTCTCAAGCTGCTGCAATCATCTCCCGATTGGCTTGTTGGCCTGTTAAATCCTGGCATGAAGCCTGTCTTCAACTTCCAAAATGTAGGTAATCTCTGTCATACTATCGGGAGTACGATCTCTAAAGTGCCGCGCAGGAGATGAAGAGACACATCACCATAATCAAAGAATCGGACCACAAGAAACATTCAACAGAAGGACACAAGACGGTGTTCACCGATATCCTCAGCTCGAATCTTCCACCCGAGGAGAAAACTGTGGCTAGACTGCAAGATGAAGCTGCAGGCGTTGTAGGTGCCGCAATTGAGACTACAAAGACCACTTTATCTGTCGCAAGCTTTCACATTCTCCACAACCCAGAAATATCACGAAGATTGAAGACAGAATGGCGAGAAGCAAGCTTCAGTGACCCAGAAAAACCTACCTGGGCAGAGCTAGAACAGCTTCCCTATCTCACGGCCGTGATCAAAGAAAGTCTCCGACTAAGCTATGGCGCAGCTCAGCGCCTCCCTCGCATCTCAAAACACAAAGCGATCCAATATGACACCTACTCCATCCCACCCGGCACACCCTTTAGCATGTCTACTTACATCCAGCACACTTCTCCCGTCTTCGATGACTGCTTCAGTTTCAGTCCAGACCGCTGGCTTACGACTGCCAAAGTGGCATCAACACCTGGTAGAGAGGAGAAGCCTCTAGACCGATTTTTTGTGCCTTTTAGCAAAGGGACAAGGTCGTGTGTAGGCCAGTATCTTGCTTGGGCGGAGTTGTATATTGGGCTATATACATTGTTTAGGCGGGTAGATCTTGAGTTGTTCGAGACCGAGCCTGAGGCAATAAGTG
Source organism: Cladonia macilenta KoLRI003786 (assembly GCA_000444155.1). NCBI lineage: Eukaryota > Fungi > Ascomycota > Lecanoromycetes > Lecanorales > Cladoniaceae > Cladonia > Cladonia macilenta. The sequence continues at coordinate 830,504 of KE598573.1, read as the reverse complement.
CGGCGAGAGAATATTTCATAATGCTACCGCCTCCGGTGAGCAAGGGTGTTAGAGTGATCGTTAAATGAAGTTTTTCGAAGAATGACAATCGTGTTGTACCGCGTTATAAGTTAGGCTATTTCAAGATCAAAACATAAATGTTAAAGGAACCAGCTTCTGTTATTTATTGGGAAGGTTGATACTATGCATAAGTATAAGGTAATATCTTAGGCGGGATGGAGCCGAGTGCGTTGGACGCGAAGGTGTGCCCTAATACTACGGCTTGGCATCAACCATCAATGCAATGGGATATCGTGACATTCATGTCACATGTAAGCGATGCTCTCATTGCGCATGGCACATTTCATGCCCTGCGGCCCTGCGGACTGTCAAGACTCCTACGAAATCATGTTGCGTTGCCGAAATCACGCTCAAAGTCTTCGCACGCTTGATGCAGGTCTTCATGTGCTTCCCTGATGCTGTCGTCGCTGTCTTCTTGGGCGTTATTCAGATCTTGCTCAGCTTCCTGACTCGTACCTGTTGCGTCAGAGTGGGCCTGTTCGAGTTTACACGTTTGATCTGCCACGAGATCCTTGATCTGCACCATCCACGTCCGCCTGCGGAGCAATAAGCTTAACTGTTGCTGCATCCCCTGCGCTGTCGAGCTCGCTATTGACTCCATCTCTCTTTTAATGCCAAACCGTTTTTGCGACCTCGATATCATCAATGGTCTTCTGACAACCAACCTAGATTTGCCGCTTCTGATTCTTCGAACATTTAGTTACTGAGTAGAGACTTAGAAAATGTTTGGTAGAAATCGGGGCCATGGTGTGTTTACATAGACTCCTTTGGGTACTACTCGAAGAGAGGTGAACAATAAAACAAGAATTGTAAGTCGCGCAATCGTATACAATATACTGATGCTGATAGTAAGAACAGCAGAGGCTTGGTTACAAGTCGTCTTCAAGTCCTTGCTCTTCTTTAAAAGGAACCCGGATCTGACCTTCATGTTGACCATAAAACGTAGACAGTGAAAGGCGGGAATACTAGTTACGGCAGGATCAAGCTTGGTCTTGAGATACTCTTCGTATTCATCCCACAGTTCAGCAGCCTTAATATACCTTTCACCCACATCCGTGAACGAATGTTCAAGGATGAACCGAAGCAGCCCAAACATATGAGGGTCTCTGCTACCCTCTTTAGCTTGAACTATCAAGGGTCTGCAATTTCTCAATGTCATCAAATTGTTCTTAATCCAATATTGTTCGTCGCGAGTGACTTCCTCGGCTGAAGATGGTAGATTAACCGGGCTATTCGATGCTTTGTCCCAGTCGCGAGTGTTAGGGTCCAGAGAGCGGAGAGCAAACCAGCTTTCTGAGGGCCAACTTAGAAACTCGGGGTCTTGCATTAAGAGGTCCCACCAAGCAGGTGGAAACTGTTCAAGCGGGGCCAGGCTGCTAACGAGAAACGAATTATACATACTATCAGCAAAGTTTGTTGAAAGGAAGCCTAAAAGGAGGCTGACGCCTAGTACAAAACTAGGAAGAGTGCTGCTTGCCAAGCTTGCAACTCGCCATAATACTAATTCATTGTTGGTAGGAAAATCAAAATTCCATGCCAAACAGTGGAGGCCGCCAAAGATCAGCGAGGAAATTGCCATTAGACCCCATATCAAAGGCGTATTGCCTGGCATCCAGACTGAGTCATTCTTGATTCGCGATCTAGTGTGAAGAAGAAACGAGTCAAGTGCTGCTGCATCAGAAGCTATGAGACGTTTGACAAAGCTCAGGAGGCTGCGTTTATCGTTCTCTGTGTCCCAGCGGGACATTGGTATTTTCAGAGTCGTGGGTGTGACAATGTCTTTCGGTTTCCACCAGTTCACTGCATACGTTACGACCGCCATCAGCGAGAAGGCTACAGTTGCAATTTCAAGTTGCGTGACGGGATGTTTGGTAATGCCCCGAGTCGCGACGTTCAAGATGAGCCAGAGAATTTGCGAAACAGCAATAGCCTTAAGAAGTCGATCGGCCTTGCTTTTGTCCTCGATTTCCTCCTTGTTGAGAACCAAATTCTTGAGTGGACACGTCGCTTCCTCATCGCACTTCTCGGCAATCCCCGTGTGCAGTGGCGGGATGAGTGGCTCGCCCACCATGTGAGGCGAATCTAGCATTGATGTATAGCAGTCCCCCCATATTCGCGTACAATGAATGAACCAATGTCCAAATGCAAGTTTCTGACCACGTGCGTGACTGTTTATATGTTATCTTTGCTTGCACCTCGCCCGTCTCCTGATCACTAAGAATTCCAGTCGTGGCTAGATTCTTGGTATGCGGAAGTCCAACACTGTAATCATTGATTCCGTCCGAAATCATCTCCACATTCTCAGTGGCATCATGAAAGCTTCTGGTCTGTTTCATCTTTTGGGGATCTAGAGCCAGATTCTTGGTTGTATGACTTTGGTTGCTTGAATGTACTTCGCGGACAGATCTATGTCTTTCCACAGAGCTACTTTTCTGGAGCTCGTCTTGCTCATCCTTGTTGGCCTTCGGTAGCCGAGGGAGTCCTAAGAGCATGTAGAGAAGCCTTATCTGAGGGCCGAATTCGGCCTTCCAGGTCAATTCTGTATAAACTTTAGTATTTTCAAACTCCACTTTCGTTTTCCAATGAAATCCGGCTTCGTTCAATCTGACATGTATAGAATACAGATCGGCAACTGCCAGTCGAAGTTCGTAGACAGCCTTCGAAAAGATGAATTCAGGAAATAGGATGGTGACAGCCATCCATTTTATCTTACGTAGGCCTCGAGTCCACGCGCTGTCATCAGGCGCAGGTACATTAAGATGCAGAACCGTCCAGGTACTTGTAAAGATAGTGCTCAGGCATCCGTAGATGAGCATCAGAGTACCACGTTGTGACGGACCTGCTGTCCATCCAACTTTTACCTGCTGTCCATCAGATGCGGTTCCTGCGGTGTGGGTACCGGCTGCAGAAACAAGGACACTAAACAAGTTTAGAAAGAAAAGGATGAAGAAGGCCAGTTGAGCGTTCATAGTGAGTGGTTTTACCCTTATACTAATTTTCGAAGCAGATATCACTGATTAGCAAGACCCTCAGTGGGGTAACAAAGTGGAAAAGATGCGCCCGGACCCTGAGAGACGAACCGTCGGGGCGAGAGTCGGCCCGGACCCCCTTAGAGTATCAAAAACCTCGCGGAAAGCGCAACTGACGCTCAAACTTCCCCCTCCATTTGGATGTGTATTAAGAGCGTAAAAATGGCCTCCGACGCTCTCCCCTCCTTATTACCCTTTATTTCCAACCCTTGACCTCCCTCCTCCGCCCCTGAGCCGTAGCCACCTGCCTCAGCCAACCTCCGTTCCTCTCCCTCCCAGGTTTTCTAAACATGCGCTGCCTTACCTCTCCCACGCTCCCACCGGGCCTCATCTACTGCTCCGGCGCACATTCACAGATGCTCAAAGCGTCTCTCCCTTAATTCCGAACTACCTACAACATCCGCACTATTGACGACTTACGCCGGGCCGACGAGCGGGAAACAGCGCCAAGTCCTACCATAGATGGAGTAGAGACGGCGTGGATGCTTAGTACGGCGGATCAAAGTTTATATTGGCCGGACAAGGCTGGAGCGAAGAAGTTGAAGGAAGGCCCGCTAGAGATACCGACCCACAAGCAAGCAATTCAACTTTGAGAGCTATGGTATCATGCTAACCTCTTGCAATAAGTTGTTGGACGCCGCATTGACGATCTCAACAAAATGCATTCACTCTACTCCCACCAGTATGACACCCTGCTCTTAAAACTTGGACTCTACGTGTCGCTGGCAACATCCAGACCACGACAATTATAATCACGCCTGATCGAAGGCCCATGTCGACGGTGTTGGACTGGGTTACTACAAGTTGGAGCCAACGAAAGCAGCATTCAAGGAGCTGCTGGCCGAGGTCGATGAGTTCCGATGGTATAGCTGGGTGAATACCGGTCTGCAAGGACTCGCTCCATAGACACAATCGGGCTTCACGTTGCGGGGAGCCTGGACATATTAGACTGCGCTACACAGGCTCGGTGTTTGGCTTCTTTAGAGAATCTGCATGAGGCCCTCGTCTCGATAGTCGGAGCACTGCAGTATAAGCTGAAGGAAGCGCCAAGAGCCTATAAAAGGTTCTTCATTCGCCTAACCAAATTCGATCCTCCCATTCATGCATTCCGCTTCTGGCAGGCAGTCGAAGACGACTATTCTCTTAAGCTTAAAAGATTAGTCGACAACGCATGCAAGGGAAACTTAGCTTTCTCGCGTACAGACTTCCTTCGGACCTCTTCTCAATGCTTGATACCATCTTCCCAATATTCGCGGGTGGCTGTCTTGCTCTCACATGCTGTTGCTTATGACGCCGTCGTGGTAATCGAGGATAGCCTACGTGATGTCATAACTCGGCTTTGTTGGTCGACTCCAAAAATTCAGCAATCGAATCCCCCTGGCTCTGCCGCGTTTCTTAGCCTTTTGACTTCTGCTCTCGACCGACCGCTTGCTAGCTAGGAAGCTCGACCCTAACTGTAAGCAGGATTATCTTGGACAAAAACCCCTTCATGCCGCTTGTGCAGGCGGTCCTCTCGAGGTATATGGGACGATCTTAAAGTCCATGAAAGACTGAGAACGATATAATGTGGTAGAAACCGAAGCCGCCATCTTCCTAAGCGGAAGGCAATCACGAAGCCCAATCTATATTTCCTTCTTCAGTGGTCATTTGGAAATCGCAGATGCACTGATTCGCTTCGATTCTCACAACACTCACAGGAAGCCTGCTGCGCTTCACTCCTATTTCAGCGAGCTCATACTCTTTGCACCTAAATTCAATTCTGTCGAGGCTGTTACACATCTCCTGGGTTGTAACGCCTGTCGCGACTGCCGCGATTTGCTACGACAAACACCTCTGTGTATCGCGGCTCGATCTGGCGATGAAATGCTTGTCAAACTTCCGTAGCACTACGATCCTAACATTGACAAGTCTAAGACTACTAAGAATTGGACTCCACTCATCATCATAAGCGTGGCCAGTTTCACTACTACAGTCGAATTTCTCCTTGAAAAAGGGGCCAAAGTGGAGTACCGTGATCAAGCAGGCTGGAGAGCAATCAATTACGCCAGCTATAGGGGCCACATCCCACTCACGAAGGCTCTCTCTTAGTTGCTTGTAAGTTTAGCCTTTAGCTGACAAACGAAGAGATCCAAGAACCCCATAACCTAGAACTCGAACGCAGGCTTGGGATGTAGATTGGCTTCAAGGTGCATTGCAGTACAAGCTTAGCCTAGGGAACGTCTGGGCTTTTGCACATGAATCATCGTGAATAATAGTGTATATCATACATATATTTCAGTAGCTGCATCATTTGCCGACGCATTCGCTGAACCACCCTGCCCGTACATCTTCATAAGTCCATCATAGATTGCATCATTCGCAATCTTCCGCTTCAGCAGACCCCAATCCATGATATTCTGCACGTGCCTGCGAAACAACTTCACCTCCTCCGGTCTACGCATGACGTATTCGGACAGTACATTCATCTGGTAGAGTTCAACACCGGACTCTAACTTCTCAAACCAATGTACATAAATCTTCGCGTAATCTGGGATCCAGGCGCACGAGAAGGCAAAGGACGAGTCGTCGGCGCCAGTTTGTTGGACATTGCCGGCGGGTTGAATGTGCTGATGCAATAGCATACGTGCTTTGACGAGCACAGCGCTATCGCGGGTTGCTTGAACTTCAGCAAGGCTGATGCTCTCTTCGATCGATTTATGCTCAATCACGAAGAAAGCGTGCTCCATTCCTGGCGCAACGCCTAAGAGCGCTTGGATGCCGTTTGGCAGCAGAGGACTGGGATCAGGAAACTCCGGCTCGCGTAGACCGAATGTCACGTCTGGCTTGGGGTCCGTGATCCCCATGGCCTTCTCTTCACTTGTAAAATCCTTCCCTGGTACCAACGACTTTACAAATTGACAGTCCTCGATCATTTCAAGTCCGTCGTCATCATAATCCCGTTGGATTGATACCAATTCGCCTGCCAAGTCGTGCTTTGTCGTCTTGATGGTACGCCCCTTTGGTATGACCAGCGGACGCAGCTTGCCAAAGAGAGTCTTCTTATTCTGCGTCTTATTCATGTGTAATATCTTGATCGCAGCTCGCTGAGATCTTTCCTACATCTCCGTTTCCCTGTCCCTATTGATGATATCCTCCACTATTTGTTTGAACCCAGGGCAACGGTCTTCGAAGGCATCGTCGTCATTTAGACGCATGCTATGTCTGGCAAGTAACTTGCGAGTATTATGAACATTCTTTGGTAGCTTCGGCTCAGGTACTCTCGACTTGGAGGACTTGGAGGAAGAATGGGAGGGAGTACGGAAGTCGTTTTCATTAGACGTCTCGAGGAATTGTTTGGAGGGTGTTCTGTTTGGCTGTAACATAGGCAATCAGTACCTCCTTTTTTATGTCTTGGTCTCTAAATACCGTTTGTTGCCGATTGCTGCTCATCTCAACTCTGATCTCGGCCAAAGCACGGCGGTGTACTTGATCTAGAAGGCGTGCTTTGTAGTCATTGGACCTAGGCCCGGAGCATATGGAATCAGCTTGACGCTTGCGCTTACGGCTCGCCTTGGACTGTATGTATGCGCTAGGTGGAGATGTGGAAGGGGAAGAGGAAGAAGATGATGGCGCAGATTGCTGGTCGATGGTAGAGGGAACTTGGGTGAGCCAGTCTGCTATGCTGGCACGGCTGCTGGAAGTCATAGAAACTATCACACGCTATAGTGTCTCCAGGTCAGCTTGTAGGATGTATCTGTGGTTCCAATTGGGCAAGTAGCTTGTTGCTGAAGCGTGGTGAGATAGTCGATGAGTTGCGCGTCTTGCGGCGGGGTTGTCGCGTTGTCCCGACAGCGAGAGTCATAGCCGCGACCGCGCGTTAAAATTCGACATTAGGGCGGCTATCGTTGGTTTCTTAGGGCCCGGGCGCATCACTTCAGGGTGGTATATTTTGGGCTTGGTTGAGGTGCCGTCCAGCTGTCACGTTGGTGAACACTCTACGATATGCTTGTGCCCGCTCCGCTCAGAGCCAAGCTCGCCGCCTCTCTTCCGCCGCCAAACCCGTGAAGGTTTAGATGAGCTTCGTTCCCTAATCGCAGGCGCCGAGCTCCTCGAGGCTCTCAGTCCTAATGGTGATCGTGAGGTAGACGATCACCAGTCTGCTCCAGAATACTCGGGCGGTCTCGTCTAAAATGTTGCGCTGATGGAGTTCAATAGTATTGATGGAGACGTGGTCACTGCCGACGACCCTTTCCCCGACGGTGGAGCTACTTAATCATTTTCCACCAATGTCTCAGGTTTGTGATCGATTCTCAAGTGTTGTAATTGTCGTCATATTTCTTCTATATACCAGGATAACGCTGACCTCGCTGTTCTAGGATTTTCTCTTCCTCTAGTCCTTCTACGGCATCCCTACCAATGTACACTGCCCAAGCCTCGTCAAGTCCTTTCAGCACCGGTACCAGGCTCGGCTGCCCACTATCTACACTCTATCACGCTATGGAAAATACACGATGTCTTTGGGCAAGCTATCAGCGCTAGTTACTTAGTAGATGGTTCCAGTTTTTCGATATACAGGACATCCAGCCAGGTCAGTCCCTGGACATGGCTCCACTCGCAAAGAGAAGGCATCAATTTCCAATACCGTGGCTGCGACCCAAAGGCGGGACGGACGGTCTTTGGGGTAAGATGAAGCTGAGCCGTACCTCAAGCGACTACTAGTAAACGTAGTGATTTTCCTAGGACCGTAAGCTATCCCAAAAGTATCAATACCTTGTCTCCGAGCCGCCTCATGACAACCTGAAAATGATCTGCCACCTAGTCCTAAGGAGGAGTATAAGGTGCTGCTCCTTCGCCTCGGGCGTTGTCGCCTTTCGACTGCATACGCTCTCGGCCCAGGTGTGTTGGATGCCCACTGGCATCACTTGAACGCTGCTGAGGTAGAGAAAAAGTTGAAGGACGAGGAATGTCGGGAACACCGTGCACAGGTACGCACCTGAATGGAATGAATCATTTGGTCTACAATTCAAGGGGTGTCTGCATGACGTCCAGGGCCGTCTACAACACGGCTCTATGTTAGCCTTCTGGCACGATTCTTTTCGGTGCTTGCATTTCGCAGACCTGGAGGATCTAGGACGAGCGAGGCTAAGTGTCCGCATAACAAGTTCAAACGTCATCATTGCGTAGTCAATCTCAAAGGTGTATCCCTCCAAAGCCATTGACAGGAATCAATAAACTCGATCGCGAACTTCTGAGCAAGCAGAGCCTGAGGAAAGCGTCGCCAATTCTTGCAGGGGACGAAGATTATCTAAAGATGGGCTCCAGGCGCAGAAAGTTAACCTTTCATGCACGTTGTTTGACCAGCTGCGTATGCATGATGATCTGAGCACCAATCCGAGCCCTTACACTGGCACAGGAGTGCGTTGAGAAAGTTGCTCTGTGATCGGCCGTAAAGGAAGCGCACATTCTCATTTAGCATGATCTCTTGTTTGATCCAGACGCGAACCTAGTATGGCAACTCAGCGACAGCTGTTTTGAAAGACTTGACAGAGGCTCTACGTAGACCAAGCTGCGAGTGAAAGTCTCTTTCAGTGATTCCCAATCTTCTTGACCTTCTCATCCACTCTCTGTCCATCATCCTCAAAACTACTTCGATGCCCCTTCGCCATCACCTAACTAGACGAGGACTTCTGTTGCATTTCGAAATTTCTGTCCCATAATTTGAACTTGATGATTTCGCTCTCCGATGTTATCCTGGTCGATTTCCAACATGGTTCAACCGGCATTCTATCAATCAACCATATATAAGATCAGGTCGTATTCATACGACTCGAATCTCGTGGTTCGATAAGTCAACTTTCCTGTAGCGAAAGTTTCTTGAAATTTTCCTTTGTAATGAAGGCATGATGCTTCCAGCGTTATTAGTTATAAGTAGGTCTGGTCGTTCCCCTTTCTCGCAATAATTTGGTGGCAACAGCATGCCAGTATTGCCTGGCTGCGAGAGTCGACCTCAATTACCCCAGTAGTTGGGCAATAGAGTCACTAGTCATGACTCAATCATCGGAACGCAGACTTCGCGTTGCCTAAAGCCTCTGTTTGAGCCCGACGAGGTCTCATTTCAAGGGTTTCAATTTCATGGATCAAGATCCAGCGGACTCACAAGCTCAAAACCCGAGTCCTCCTAATAACGCTATAACTCTCGATATACTGAGGGAGCGACCTGTGAGCGCGCCAAACAGGAGGAAATGCGGCCGACAGCTCAATTCTGAATATCTGACCGGTCCCAATTAAAATGGCTCATGAGATGGAAGATTAACGTGAGCTAAATTTCTCAACACCAAGTACAGAACGAATGGCACAAGAAGTCGAGGCATGCTAGAAAACAGGCTAGAGGGTTCCACCCAGGTAACACACCCACCCCTTATTACCACCCACACCACTGGTTACGAAAGAATACGCTCTAACTTCTGGGCAGATGGCCAGGCACGTGCTCACTGCGCTCAACATCATCACTCAGAGTTGATTGGGCGATCTCAGGAGGAGCTAAAACAGATGCGAGGGGAGACTTGTGACGTTTGCGAAGAAACATGACTTCAAGCCATGGATCCTGGCTCCGTTTATTCCTACTTACCTGAGATTTCTATTGCTGGTGAGTTCTTGATTGCTAGAGCTCACGTCAAGATTAATGTCCTGGCGCTACATATTATGGCTTGCCTTTGTCAACATCATCCTTACTACTAAGATACTCAAATCAACAGCTCAAGGCTCAGTCAGCTGCCGGACAATCAAGACGCGCTCGAAGAGCTGAGTGTTATTGATTTACATAGCGGTGGAGCTCAGAACGAGCCCGGCTTCGACTTCCCTCCTAGATATCCAATCAGAATGCTACGACGTCTGCTACAATCATCGAGCAAAGCGTTTTTGCTGACCTCACTGTTGACGTCAGTGAGCAACAATTCTTCTGAGAAGCTTTTGACCCGACATCTCGCCATCTTCACCTTTCCATGGCCACTGTAGACACCCAGACGATTTTGGAATGCGAGTCGCTGATATACATACCTCAATTTGTCTTTCCTAGACTGTTTCCTACCGGTCAAGGGGCATTCAATCTTAACGTCAACAACAGGTATCTCGATCGCTCCATCGTTGTCATCTACTAGTCTACAAGCTTGTTAGACAAAGACATCAGCGCAATTGGTGGCCGTCTGAATCCAAGAGCTGTGCCAGTATGATCGATTTTGGACTTCAGCATTCATGCCAGGCATGTCATGAAAGTCAATCATCCTCAGCAAAGGGGTGATACTCATTCGACACTAGCTTCCAGCATTCTTTCACTACTACCTCCTCGCCCAAGCGCACAGTCCAAGGGAAGTTCATTGGCAGATCATGTGTATCAGGACACTGTTCTATTCACTCGAGACCGTTCGATTCATGCCCCTTCAGGCTTCATATTTGCGTGGTGTGACACCTTGGATCAATATGCATCAGGCAACATGTCCCACGCCGCACTATCATACGAATGGATGTATGCGAGCTGGAAATACCTTTGGATTGTATTCGGAGCCTTTCTAAAACTTTGACTGGACGAAGAAAGCAATCACCAAGACCAAGGCGGCTCAGAGCGCGTTCCCGCACGCGAGAAGGGGAGTATTGCAGATGAGCTGGATGCCGTGCTCGGGCTATCTCTCTTAAGCTTGGCCAGCATGTTCTCCACGAAATGGGATTTAGGGCCCGAGCCCAATTGGCGTTACCTTTGCGTCGCAATCTTACTAGGCATAATCATTCTGTCAGCGTGTCGGATATCACTCAAATTTCAGGCAAAAGAAACGAGAATTGAGACAGCTCCAAAGGTTCTTGTCAATAAGCCGGTTGCAGAGAGTATCGAATAGCAGTCATTTGACACTCAGAAAGTGATCCCAGAGGCGCAGCGTCTCAAGTATTGGTCATTTAGCATTTGCAAACTACTATTAGAGGCGCAGTGTATTACCAAAAGGGCAGTTAGGATCACTGTTATCATTTGTCAGACAAAACAATCAACCCATGTCAAGCATTCCTTCCAACAGCGTTGTTTGAACCCATGTCACCAAGTCCACAACCTCCATCGCCGGTGTTCAAGCCCAGAATACTAGCTTTCTTGGTACGCTCTGAGTGATTAATGATAGTGTCGCCTTGTCTCGTCGCTTCCTTTGTAGAACCGCCCTTCAAGTCTGTTACCTATGTTATGGCGGCAGTGACAGCTGGTGTCATTGGTGGCGCAGGAGTTGAGGCGGCTGCTAGAACTAGTACTGAGGCCGGAATAGGTGTTATACCTGAAGTAGCTCCTTCGCCTTAAGCAGCTTGCTTGGCGGGTCTGACACGAGATTATGCTGGTCTACAACGTCTGTAGATATATTGTAAGAAGGTGTTTACCTTCCTCACCCCCAATCTGGAAGATGACTACACGGCTTGGGCTTCCTGTCTCTGTGATCACTTCCAGCGAACGACGAGTCGCCGTTCTCCTCTTCGGGACGGAGGCCGCGAGGTCTAGGTCTCTCGTTTCCAGGATCGTCCTAAGGTACGATTGAATTCGCAGCAAGCTAAACATTGGATCAGTGTGAATCAGGCTGCTGACTGGTACTAAGTGGCGCGTCATCGTCATTCTTCTTGCGACTACCTGAGCCAGGACGGTGACCAGGCGCCTTGGGTGCTCTCAGATGTGTTTGAAAGCCGAGGCAGCTCCATTCATATATGCCAATAGTTCTCCTCTTGCGCGGTATGACCACCCATATGACTTCACTGGTGGTTGAAATTTCCAAAGCCGAGTCATTTACTGCTAGAGGCCTGAAAGACTTCGTTCTTGGCGTCAACAAAGACGAGAAATAAGTGCCTTGAACGAGATGCCCTGCATCCGGCGCGGTTGATAAGTGTTGCTCGTACTATCGTAGTCCGTCCAGCTCCTCGAGCTCCAAGTCGTCTAATTTCATTCAAAGGATGAGATCAAATGCCCATAGAAAGTAAGCATCGTAAATTATGGCACGTAAATGAACAATACTTTACCTCCTAGGTGACACTAAGCTCGAATGCTCTCACGATCTTTCTGCCTCTGTCTACAGCACTTGGAGGAGCTGCGTTTGCCTTGAAGGCTGCTGTCATTCATGACATATGTTTGTATATATCATCGCCAGAGACCGCTGGTCCAGAGATGTGATAAAGAAGTGGAAAGAAGTACAATTTATGACAACATGGATACGGGAATCCTCCTTTAACACGTGATAGAGTCACCACTACGCGCACACCAAGACAGAGACAGAGAGGCAATTTCCATTTTACGATCAGATCGAACGATCATTCTTACCTCTTGAGATATGATAAGACCACATAAGGACAATAAAACCATGCTAAACTTCCCTTTCAACTGCACGCCACCACCTCAAAGTACTTTTGACTAGACTTACAAGATTCATGCTTACTGTAGGCAATTTTTTCATATCGTACTTGCACTACTTTTCGCCTCTTTATTGTAATAGGTTCTAAAACCCTCATATTAATCACATCTGCTTCGCATGACCCTGCTCCCTTGCGAACGAGGTGAAAATTATCGATGGCAACAAGAATCTAAGGTACAAGATGAGTAATACTCAAGCTATTGGGATGTAATGTACAAGTGTCGCGCACGAACAATGAAATAGACCAAAGGTATGACTCCTACAGCACCTATTCATGATGCTGGTGCCGCTTGCAACGATCCGTCTCCTTGTGGGATATTCCCAGCGTTAATCTGTGCCACACCTGGGTCAAAGAGTCAGAATGATGATACTGCACTTCTGACATGTGAACGGCTGCAGCAGACTTACCAACGCCGAAATAGGCGATTGAATCTGCATTTCTTCAGTCACTGTGGTTGAAGGGAAGACATTTATAAGTCTAGACTTACCGGCCATCTCTTGACTCGGGGCTGCAGTGATTGCTTTCCACCCTGTAGATAAACCACGTCAGCGAGTCTATTTGCGGTAGTGCAAGAACCGGAAGGAGCAAATTGACCATAGAGATCGGGAGGTTGATCTGCAAAGTTCGTCTTGCCGCCGTCTCTTGTATGGGACAGCTATATTATTGACAAGTAATCAGCGGATCTTTTCTAGCTTGAAGACTTGTCGAAACGTACCTCATGCAGTAACGTGCAATCAAAACCACACGTATCGTCCATCGCAGTGGTAGAGCCTAAAATCTTTTGTCCTGCCTTCGCGATGCGAGACGCTAACCCCTTGAGATTGAAATCCTTGAGCAGCCGTCTCTTACTTTGATTCATACTGGAAATGTACCAAGGGCAGAGTTGGATCTGCTGGATCGTATTGGCGTCGACGTTACCAGTCGACCATGCTACTGGGGAACTACTAATGGCAGTCTTGCTGTTGCACTGCGTATAATCTTTATCCACCACCACTGGTTGCTCTGCATCTATAGATACATGGGTCAGTCTTCATTATAGTACTCTCGATGGTGAGCTCATACCTGGGTCCCATAATCTTTTATCATTCGCTCGGGGTTGTAATCTACTAAAATCACAGTAGATAACCTGTTCGGATTAGCTGCGAGGCTACTATGCACATGTAGAGGCAGGTGCATACTACTTGCTTCGGATCTGTTTTGTCGGTGCTAAGGCCAGTATTTAATGTGTTGATGTCATTAAAGACCTGCGTTGCTTTAGTGTACGGTGCAGGGCCAAAAACATAACCAGCCAGCGCGGCAACATTGGTGCCCAATGGATCCGTGCTTAGAGCGGTTTTCGCATCGGTAGCCATAGCAAAGGCGCTGGTTAATCCACCTTGAACAATAGTGTTATATTCTGTTCGTAATGTTAGCTTTGTACTAATGGATATTGGACAAGACGAAACCTACGGTTACATGAGGCGTCGATGATGTAAGAGTGGCCAAGGGAAGATACAGACAGTAGGAGGCAGGCCTTGAAGGCTTTGGACTGCATCATAGGATATTTCTCAAGGAGCATGGTGGAAATGACTTCAGTTGAGAAGGATAGGTCATCAAATAGACCTGGGGACAAAGGATAGTAGAAATACAACTGAAAAACGACGAATATAGAGCGAATACCAGGCAAGATAATGTACGCTCCGATATGTGGAAAATTGTAGAGGCAGGCCAAGACGGAGAACAGGCAGCTAGATAAAGGTACTAATGCCAGCGCCAAAAGTGTAAGCCTCGTTCATTCTAAGATTTCTCGTCTCAACGAGGAAATGAAGTAACATTTGCAGGACCCACAATACTCGGAACTATGTTGGAATGAATAGAACCCAGTGACCCCTGAGATATTGATGCCGAGATGCGAGGAGCCATGCCGTCTAAACGATCATGCATTAGCGAGTGAGACGGCTGCGACGAAATCACCAAGTAGATGTCAGTGGGACTCGGGGCATAATCTTAGTATCTATGTTTGACCTCTGCCACATCTGCAAGACTTTGCCTCCTCTTATAGCTCCAAATCCTGCTCAGTGGTCGACGTTTGCGTATTCTGAAACCCGAGAGATTCTCAGTCCCATATGCAGATGACGCCGCACCCTAATCTCACCATGAGGCTCATACAGACATGGATACTTTGTGGTAGGGGGCCTATCAGGGCATCTACAATCATAAAGGCCCCTATAAGAGGCCCCTATAAGCGGCCCCCAAAGCGGGCGCTATGGTCTCCCGAGCATGCTCCAGGGGCCTCATCCGAAACTAGGGCTAGGGTTTACACGGAAATAGTTGCGCAAATCTAGACTACTTTAATGTTTTCAATCTCCTATTCTTCATCCACTATCTTCTCCATTGCATTAATTAACATCCTGAAGCATATGCGCCATCTACCCACTTCCATCTAATGGCTCTTTCGCATACATGTCCTGATTAGATTGTTCATGTCATCATGCATGTCTGATGTCTGCCACATGAAACTTGGCACAAGCAGAAGGACCGAAATGGCTCCGAACCCCAATGTACCACAATCCAAGTTACACCCAAGGCTTCAAGATATCAAAATATGGTTACACCTCCAAGGACCTTCTCTTTACTGAGTTTCATCACTTTTCACATCCATGATGAGCGGATTCTGATGAATAATTTCTCTAACAGTGCTATCTAACGAAGAGTCGAGACAGTAGATGCGTTTCGCCTACCACCGGAGACGTGAATACTAAGGGTATGGGTGATTCAGTAATGTCATATCGAGCATGACGACGCCGCTTCGAGGCTATGAATATCCTGATGTTGTCTAAGACGCAACTGCCGACGGTCCTGGGCTAAAATGAGCCATGACCAGGTACAAGCAAGTCCAATAGACCATTTACTCGTATTAAGTTATATACCCAAGTGCTGTATATTTCCTATTGCAAAGACACTTTCTATTCAGATTGAATTCTTCCTTTTGGCTGGAGCTATCGCTACCATGCAATCTATATGTAGTATTTCGACGCTTGCAGTCCTCTCTTTCTTTGCAATTCCTGCCGTATATTCGTCCCCTCAACCAGACAACAATAAGAGAGCAATTGTCCCAACTACTTATGGTCAGATTGGTGTCAATCCAGTATCAGTCTTTCTTGCAAATCCTACTACATTGGCCGAGTTAGTGATCTTTTCACCATCTCTCGGTGCTTTGTCCCCTGCTAACCAAGTCCAGTATCGGCGTGGTCCTAAATGGTGACAAATCATATATCTCTGTGCAAGCTTCTTCCACAAAATGGATAGGAGTGGTCCGTATCTCTACATCCTAGCTGTATCTGAGTCTCTTGATATGTCTCCATCTTCAAGATATATTATGTTACCAAAACATTACCATGTGATATTGGAGCTGATTTCGGCATCACCACAGAACACTGAATACCTGACCGACATACCCTCCGCAACAACCGGTGTTCAAGCATCAGCCACGACCCTCACGGCGGCGACAGATGGTGCAAGCGTAGGAGATGTGAATATCATACTTACTCCGGCACTGGTCAACAAGCTTACTGCACTTGCCGAGAGCGTTTGCGGTTCATCGAAGCACAGGAAGAGGGATCAAGAAAGCTGTGCCTATAATTTCATCAACGAAGCCGCTGAATACCCCGAATTCGGTGGCTTAGATGTCTCCATCAACCTTGAGGCGGTGGCCAATCTTGTCGAGCTCGCTGCCGAAGCTGGGGGGGCTGCGGCTGGCAGTAAAACCGCTCAAGCAGCAGGCCTTATAGCGATTATATACTGGCAGTGGGAGAAATTCAAGAACATACCTAACCTCATTAGGATTCCAGCTGCCAACGTGGGTCCTTCGGCTACACCAACGACGAACGCGGTTACCAGCGCTTCATCCAATGCGCCATGCCCGACAGGAACAAACATTGCAGCATGTGACGACACAACCAGTTGCAGTGGCAAGAACAATAAATGTACCTCTGGGGAATACAATGGTTGTCCATGTGTCAATGATGAGGTCTTCATTGTTCACTCGTTAGATCCCGCCTTCCTCGCATCGCAGCAGGCTATTCTAGCAACACTTGCCACCATCACTGCCGCCGCAACTATCAGTTCCACCTCTGTTGGTAGATGTGGCCCAACTTCCACGAGCGGCATACCAGGGTGCTGGGGACAGCCTGGCTGCGCATATTACCTTGCCGGCAATGGTCAAGGCTGTCCTGGAGTTGATTACTGCGCTTGTGATGGCACTAATGTTCCTCTTCTTACATCCACGGTATCCGGAAAATTAACAAGTGGCTGCGGGTAAGTCAATCTAAAAAAATTTGTTCCCTCGAAGGTGATTACTGAGATCTAATCTTCAAACAGATACACCACACAACCCACAGCAAACCACTGTCCAACCACCACAGACGGCGGCGGCGGCGGCGGCGGCGGCACAACCCCCACCCCTACACCCGCCGCATCCAAACCAACCGCATCCTCCTCCCCAACACCCGCCTACTCTCTGTGCTACAGCAACGGTCCCTTCAACATGCGACAAGCCACTGCCGTGTCGTCCGCCTCCGCCTACTGTAAAAACATAGCAGCAGCCAGCCAGGCCGTCTCTAGGACCTATCCAGGTAGCTGCGCGGTACAAAACAACGGCGCCGTCTACCAGCCCCCAGCCAACGGTCAAGTCGAGGCTAACCAGTCAGACATTGTCTTCACGTCAGGGCAGGATACGATCAATGATTACTGCAAAGCGAAATCTTATTCTGACCTAACTTTTAGCGAAGATGATTGTAATAAGGCGATGGGGATTGCTATTAATGGTTGTAAGTTCCCCCACTCCCCTAATGTGGGCACACTTATACTTTGAGATTGTTGAACAACGATGCACTAATAGGTCATCATCCTCCAGGCAACACCAACACGGTAGATACTAAGGTCGGCGGCAAAGCATCCATCAATTGCATGATGTATGGCCTGATTGCCGCGAACTTTGGCGCCGCCTATCCTTGCAGCTATTTCAAGGAGCAATTCTGTAGCTATGGATGGATCAGCCCTTGTAAAGCGCCTTCTTGAGGGACAGGTTCACCGGAAGTAGCATACGCGAGAGTCATGTTGCTTGTATACATAAGAGGCGATTTCGTTTACTCTCGCCAGAGCTGTTTCATTAAAGATAATATACACGTGCTTTGTAGAAAATATTTATCTAGCGCTTTACTAATCCTAGTACTATTCAGTTGCCGTATTACTAGGCACAAATCAATACCAACTTTGCGATATCGCCGGTAGCCTTGCATTCTGACTATACCCTCTATCTCACAAACCTTGACAGTATATCTTTTAGGCCTTCTCATTGCTGTACCTAAGGAGAAAGAAAATGCAATTACGACGCCAAGCCTGCACATATCAAACAGAACATACTATCAATGACTCATTGCTGCACATCCCCCGCTTCTAATATGATTCGGCGTATGTCTAGGTGGTAAGTGATAATGCAACAAATTACACCTAGGAATTGAGCCATTCTAGTAAAAGGGTGAGACTTAGTATAGGAAACTACAAGAACTAAATACTCAAGGACTTACACCTCACTAAGTAAGTTGATATAGACGGTGAACTATTACAAGAGCAGGTCCCATTCACCACGCACCTTCATAAGATAGCTCAAGTAACTAACCACACTCTCTAGATACGTAACCATGATATCTTTAACAAGAACAGCCTTATGAAATTCCTGCACACGCTACAGTCATTAACACCACCTGTTCCTTCTACACTCCAAGCCGCCACGCAGCTACATATACATCTCCCTTTCACAAACCCCCCCTTGAAAGCTCACTTAACAATCCCTTTCTCCATTCTACCTCTCGAGAGAGCAAGACCTACGACCAGCCAGTGAAAGCGCGATACCCACCTCAACCTGAGATAGATGGTAGTATTCAATATGCAACCCTCTCCCTAATCCTTAGTCCAAATCATGCACTATCTCTCACCAGCGCCAGCGTCTTAGGCAATGTATCCTAATCCTAAGGCAACTAAGCTACTGCTGTAACACTCTCCTATCTGCCCTCACCCTTACCGCCATAATCCTCAACCTTAAGTTGTTACTTCATCGCTTATATACCAAATCTCATAGCCCACTTCCCAACCGCGTGGCGACTCTCAGCTCAAACCCCCTCAACCTCGCTCCCCCCCGCCCCCTTCGCTTTGTAAAATTCACACTTCAAAATCCACTCCCCGTCCCCCCCTCCTCAAGCACAGCTAAGTACCTTAGCGAGTGACATAAACCCTAGATCCCATCACCATCCACCATCCCCCAACCTCATCCCACATCCCTCGTCCCCCTGTTCACCATTCCTTCCCTAAAAATCCATTCACCAAACATCATCTCACCATACGCCCACTAAGCATCATCTCGCCTCGCTAAACCTTCCACCCCACGACTTCAGACATCACATCTCACCTCGCAAGACCCCCCGGGGGCTGTAGGAATCCAGGATAATAGCATTTCATTGATAGTCCGACGAAAAGATAAGCGGACACATGGACAGGCACCATTCTACACCCTCTCTCCACAAACGGTAAAGGGGGGGGGGGGTGAAGCTGAGCTGTGTGTGTGTCCAGTCTGGTTAGTAGTGTGTAGAAGTATTATATGGATGAAGTACCTAGCGAGCATGTTTATTCTAGAATGTCGGTGGAATGGGATGGGAGGGTGGTTTGCCAGGCTTTCCAAGTGCGAGAGAGATGAAGGGAGCGGCGTAGAGGATTGGTGGGTGGGTGGAGATGCAAGTGAGGGAGGGATTGAGGGTGTAAGCCTGCCTAGCAGCTGCTGGGTATGTTGGATTAGTTTTCGATTTGTGGGGAATATGCTGTTGTGTGGTGTGGTGAGTCTTAGGTAGCGTGGTGCGAGTGTTATGGTGGACGGTGGTGTGGGATGGTGGTGATAGGTTTGATGGCTCTGCTGGGTGTTTTCGTTAGAGGTTAATAGGGTTTTGGTGGAACGGTTCAAGAAGATATGGGGTTCTGGGTACGTTTGTAAAGGGGGTGGGCTTGTGATTGATATTGATATTGATGCTATGGATGTGGTAAAGGTTATGGTATTCCGCTTTCACCTATGCACAGTGCCACCAATAGAGCTTCTGGATCAAAGCCTCTATTGCTYAACCACTAAATCGACATAGCTAACCTACTCTCTATCAGCAGAGCCCCTGTCTGACTAGGCTCATCGCGAGATACGCACCTCATCAGCTATCGTGTAGCCATGATAATTGTCTGCTGAAGCTATCGTATCATCATTAGCGTTATGGTTCTCGTGATAGTCAATCGCGTGAAGTCCATCCTCGTTTCATATCGAGTCCGCCGAATTTTCCTGGCCCTCCTTCTCCTTCTGCTCATCCTTCTTCTGCTTCTTCGACTTTGGCTGTACAATTCCCAAGCTACGAATCGTTTCACAATGCTGAAGCAACGTATCTTTTCGTATACCTAAACCCCAGTCTTGGATATTGTTCATATCATGATGCAGCTGATTGAGGTCTTCGGGTCTGCGAAAGCTGTAATCCCTGAGGAAGTGCATGTGCCATTCGACACTGTCTTTGGAGTCCTTTTCTAGCGCCCAACTGACAAACATGTGTGCATGCGAAGACCCGACGGCGAGTGCAAAAGCGAATGATTCCATGTCTGGGCGTGGGTATTCGACGGATGCCGGTGTACCCCTGTGGGGTAGGGTGGCAGCTCGGTTTAATATGCGCCTTGTACTAACCATAGCACACCCACTTCGAATACATTGATTCTCTGCCTCCTCAATAGATTGATTCATACATTTAGCCTCTATAATCATGAAGATACCATAGCAGCGTGGACCTGCAAGATCGTTTCTATTATTGTTGAGAATTTCCTGCTCATGAAGTGAAAATGCATCCTCGTAGATCCCAAAAGCAACATCAGGCCTGGGGTTCTCGACCCGAGGGATTTCATCAATTAACTGGTCATGGTGCTTGTCGCCAGTGCGTATCTTCGGAATAGATGCCGGGAGGAAGTCGATGTTGTACCTGACACGTAGATGATCTTTCTTCCATGCTCTCTCGACTCCCTTCTGTTCACGTCGTAAATCATCACCCTTGAGGTCTTCTCCTGGTGCGGTCATGCGCGTTTCACCGAGTAGATGTTTCATTAGATTCACAACAAACGTTGACTCCAGCTCCATAGCATAATCCATGATACCCTCTTGAACCTTTTCTTGCTTGTCTTTGGACCAGAGTGATAGTCGCTTCCGGTCCAGGATACCTTTAGCTTCGGAGATGAGTTTATCCCCAATTATTTTTGCCGCCGGAGCATCGATGAAAAGCATATGGCGTGCGAGCATGTCGCGTACTTGATATGGAGTTCCAACCATGATATCTTCGGAATCAGCACTATCGGAATCTGATGTGCTGTCGTCCGCTTCTGAACCTGCCTTACAGCTTTCCTCGCCTGAGCACAGAGACTGAACACCCTCTTCCTCCTCTTCGAGCTCTGCAAGCTCCTCAAAGTCTTGGGCTAGCTCTTGAGCTTCGCTGAGAGGTTCTGATGAGAATTTGTAGTCTTCAGCAATTCCGGTAGAATGGTGATGGTGTGGGGTTGTGTCACACGGTGTGTGATGGGGTGAAGAGGGTTCGAGGGAAAGGAGAGGAGAGGAGGTAGGCACTTGGCTTGGGGCCTGTCAAATAACTTAGATTACGATTGCATTGATGGGGGATAGACGGGAGAATCGGAGCTCACTGTTAGTGAAGGATAATCGCTTTGTGGACTGATGCGGACCTCTTCACGCTGCGAGTCCGAATTCGTGGTGATGGGTGCCTGACAAACACTAGCATTAGAAGTTGATGTAGAAAGAAGTATATTAACGACCGACCTCGTTGATCTTTCCCTGCTCCTGAGAAGTAGTTGAGTGAGTGGGCAAGGTAGATGCGAATCGGTTCTCATGTCCATCCGATTGATGGAGCTCACTTGGGCCGGCGGTCGTGATGGATCTGGTCATGCTGATTGATTGGCCATTGGATTGAGCTTATAAGAAGTCGTCTACGGACAAGAGCGTGACGATGGTAGGGTGGTTGAGTGAAAGGAAAATGTAAAATGGAGCAAGAGAGTGTGAGGAAGAATGTATCATGGAGCAAGAAAGTGAGAGCTTCATGAGGTACAGAACTGAGTGCGGAGCAGTTCCGCCCTTCAACTTTGTCTTGGTGAGCTCACCCTTCGAGCCCGACAGCCCCGTAGGGCTACACCTCAAGCTGCTGAAGCGGGCCCTTCTCCTGCTCATAGTTTGTCTTGCAGCCCTTGCCTAGATTACACTCGTGCTCTCGAGGCCGTTTGGGGCTCCATACCTCCTCTCTATAGGACACTGACTCCACACCCTCGCCGCTGCGTCGATGCATCGTGAGATGGCTTCCTTGTAGTGCGATTACTTTCATTCTCCTAAGCCAATCTTGAGAGCCAATGCTCTGGAGTCCGGGTATAGCCTGTAGAAGCATTCTTTTGAAGATGGTTAGGAGACGAGTGTGATGGAGTCTAGACTTAAGACTGCGCCTGGACAATACTGTGGTGCGATTGATTGATAAAGGTATGGGCAAATRCTAGCTGAAGGAAGGGTGTCAAGCTGCTAGGATGCCATTTGTATTACTGAGGGTMTGAAGGTRTGAGGTGCTTTGRGTGTRAATRGTATTAAACGGACCTGGAATTCCGAATCTAAGCAGAAGAAGCAACGTRCTGATAGAAATCAGMATCTGGAGTACACGCTATTAGGATAGTAGTYTCGTCATTTCTATAGCTAAGACAATACATCGATAAGCTCATGCTTGAGCCAAGGCCAATATAGGTCTCGGCCATATTGTTTCACCACCTTCACAAGCTTGATAAGCTTAAAGACTCCCTCGATGGATCGTGTATCCCCATTTGCGCCGGTAATAGGTCCAATGATATCGACAGCTCCAGAAACAGAACACGGGTCGCGTTCCACCGCAATGTATGTTTCCCATGTGTGGCCCACAACGGTCCATCCAACAAGAGGTAGTCGTTTGGTTGCGAAGCTACCTTCTTTCCCACAGGTTCTCAATAGTCGAAGACTTATGATACCCGCGGCTAACCATAAAAACAATTGCGCCTGAGCGTCTTGTCCACTTCCTCCATTACGCTTGACCTCCACTCCAGCCAGCATGGCGATTTCGCCAGTATATCTATCGTCCATCTGCGACAGGTGTCGAGCAACGGCTTGTTTTTGAAATTCCTGATAAACGGGTTGAAGGTCTGGATGGGTGTTTGAAAATGACAAAGCGTAGTCTGCCTTCTTGTAGGTGAAGGTATTGTTTTGCCAGATGGGTAGGAAGTCTTTGTCGATAGCTTGGGTTTGTCTTTTAAACACGTCAGCTTTGTACATCTTACTTCTCCGACGTGCCACATCATGAGATTAGGATTGAGAAGAGTCTGAAAGAATGGAGGTAAACTAACATATTCTCTAGGCGCGTGAACGGCGGGCGACCAGCGGCCCCGTCCTCACATCGAAGGATCCTCTGAACGACCTCCATGGACCATGCGTTCTCGTCCTTGTTCCATTTGTAACATTGATAAGCCTCCTCTTGTATCTTCTTCGCCTTGCCCCACATCATTTCCAAGTCTTTCTCGTTGTATTCGGTCCGGTGATCCCAAGCACTGTCGTCAGCATCGAACCATTTGGAATGCCTTTCAAGTCGATCCTATAGACAGAGTCAGGCGCGTGTATCACGATTCGCTCTGGGACTTCTGGAATCTCACCCTGAATGCCTGGGGTATGTAGCTCTCTCGGCAGCCTTGACGTAGTAGTTGCAGGACAGCCATGACATCCTCTGAAACATCGGCTTCCCCCAATGCACTTACTATTACAGGTGGAGTGGCCAGAGGCAGGTCTCGAAGGATTTGCCGAGAAGGGCTCTGGGATCGAGATCTGGGTAAAGGCGGTGGTAGTTTAGTTTGATCCGTGAGCTCAGTAAGAGAAGGGTTAGCRAGACCCCGACGACGAGCCGCCGTGGAAGCAATCTCATCCCTCGTAGCAGCCATGAGGATCCTTAAGTTCGCTCGTTCTTCCTCTAGAGCTTGCTCTAGCTGCACAAGTGCTTGCGAGTCCTGTTTGATCTGGTCGATGACGGTCGTTACAGGCGTTTTGACCGGTGACCGACCTCGACCAGGCCACGCAGTCGCCGCCTCCTCGCTAACGGCCTTTCTAGACCTCTTCCAAGGCTTTTCCCTATACTGTTCTTCAAGAATCTCGTATATAACACATTCGGGCGACTCGGACCGAAGCCTTCGTTTTAGTGAAGTCGCTGTTGATGGGACAAAGCTGGCTGTAACGGAGGACTCTGATGGAGAAGAAAGAGGGGGCGTATCTGTCGGCTCTAGCAGAATAGCACAGGATCCTTGAGAGGCTTTTTGGGGAACATTGCAATTGCTTTCCACCATGATTGCGTAGAGAAAGGTCTTGGAGAGGGGCCATGGAGATTTGGTGTTGCGTGGTGCGGGAATATTCCGCGGCTTAACCTTCTGTCGCCAGGGGCAACCCCAACAACTGGCCCTCGATGCACCTCCTTCGCGGCTTGTTACGCCTACTCGATTGGATGAGTGCAGCGAGAAGTGTTGGTAAGCCCTCACGACATATATTCTCCGGAAGGAAAGCTGGTAAGAAACAAATGATAACATCGTTTAGGGTAAAGACGGTCACGACGGTACTGAAAATTTCCAGTGTACTATCGACGGCGGTTGCATGACAGAGACAAGTAAACTACCTACTTCTATAGCTTCTCCTCCGAAAAAGCAGTTCGGACGACAGGTCATAGCTGTCTACGCGTGTACGTCTTTCACCTTCGGGAGCCATGATATGATCTGCCTCGCGCCTTGAGAATCTATGGCAGGTTGGCTACTCCGCGGTCTCAACGCACCATCCAATCAAGCGATTTTCTTACTTGTCTCTTGTCCGTCAATGTTTCAAATCTCTCATTCGTTCTCTACTTAATAACAGCAATTTGCGCCTGCTACTGCTCAGACAGCGGGTTGATGGCATTAGAAGGACTCTACTCTGCTAGAGTGGTATGAAAAATGGTAGTAAAGGCCTCAATGTACATCTTCTCAGACCTTTATTCCACCGTTACTCGTGCTCATCGCCGATTTTCTTTGCTCGGTCTGTGGTCCTCATCGCTAAAACCAGGTTTGCATCTGACCATATGTCTGATCTCATGACTATCGGCTGTACTAAGCAGCAGTGCAAAGACCTAATTCAGTCTTTCAACTCGTCCGCTGATCCGTTCCACTATCTGCTCCACCACCGACTCTATAGCTATGCATATTAAACCATCAGTGCAACCGCCGCAGCCGATATTAGCGCTCGTTCTTCCAGTAATTTCATCTTTATTCCTATAATCGTCAAATCTTAAAGCTGCAAAAGTGGTGGACTACAAGCGAATCACAAGCCTCTTGTTGCACTAAAAAAAAGCAACGTGTGCCGCCTATCGTAGGTCATGCTAATTGGGTCTATATTGCGACACCTCTACGCAATCTTCGGCGAAGGAGAAAACCCTATGGAGCTTCAAAGATGGTACCTATAAGCCATCTGCCATTRCTTAGGATCTGAACCGGGAAGCCTACAAGCAATATGTGTATCTCTTCCGACAAGGATTCAGATGCATTGTATACTACGATACCTGACTACACGCTGAAGCTCGCAACACAAGCAATTACTCTATAATAGCCCTAGTCTCACGCAAGCAGACGCCACTACATATCCGAATTCGACTCCAGCGAATGTCTTGATCCTTGCAACTTTTCAAACTTTCTTCCGACTTCTCTACGTGCCAGAAATAGGTCTATTAGCTCTTACTTTTCGCTCACTAAAGCTTTATCAACCATCACTTGTCGCTTGCTAGCCCTTATTCGAAACACTAGAGCCACTAACCCTAAGCGTTCCTGTGGTTGCTATCACCTACATCAGTGTCGCAATAACTTGACTTCTGGAAAAGAGAGCTTGACGCTCCACACCTTTTCACCTGTTCCCCGCAACCACCACCAACGCCATGGGATGTGACATGAAATATGCCATGCGCAACGCGATGGTATAAGCAGTGTCACAATTGCAAGGTATAGAGGTGTTAGATTAGGATTCTAAAGTCTTATCCATAAATAATATCTAATTTATAAGATAAATATAAGGAGAAATTCATACGCCGCGCAACGGGTTTTCGCCAAGACTTTGACTTTTTCACACTCTTTCCTTTAATAACTTTTTTATTTATTGAGATAATCTTGATATTAGGGTATAGATTAAAAGCCCTACTCAAGGGCTTTAAAATAGTGCCCTAATCACGCTAAACTTATGTGAGTCAGTAGAGTTATTAAAGTTTCAAAACGAGCACTCAAAAATCGGGTTAGGTTAGGATTTTTTTAAAAACCTAACTTAACCTGTTGCTCCTGACGCTAATAACTCTACTAATTCAGATCGGTTTAGCGTGATTAGGGCATCGTTTTAAAGCCCTTAAGCAGGGCTTTTARTCCWTRCCCYAATATTAARWTWATCYYAATAGATAAAAAAGTTATTAAGAAAATGAAAATTTTTAAAAACATGCTAAAAAAACCCGACCCGACCTATTACGCGGCGTAGGAGAGAAGTTCTAAGAGAGAGATCACTAATACTTATATATATAAGGTAATAAATATTAAGTAGTTAAAATAAATATTAAATAATTAAAATAATAAATAAACTTAAAAATTTTTAAAATAAATACTAAATAAAAAAGATAAAAAGAATATAAAAAAATTTAGAAAAGAAGTATTATTAAGAACTATAATAATATCTCCCTTTTAATATCTATATTTTTAAATAGATATTTAGTCTTATTCTATTAAAAGAAAGAGGCTATTACTATTATTATTAAAATTTAATTTAAAATTCTTTATATTAAAATTAAAGTCACTTAATTTATTAAAGTTTTTAAGTTTAGTTTTAAAGATAGCCTAAGTTTTATAACTTAAATAATTAAAATATCAAAAAAAATAAGCTTTTAAAGTAGTTATAAAGTTTTAAATATACTTAAAAGATTTCTAAAAAGACTTATTAAAATCTTTTTATTATATATTAAATTCTAGGTAGAAATATCTTATTTTAAAATTAAAAATAATTATTATAAAGTAATATTCATTATCTTAAGAATTAATTATAAGATAAAATATAAAAAATATTTAACTAAAGAAAAATTATTAATAATAAACTTAGAAAAGTTAATATAAAAAATATTATAATAAAGCTAGTCTAAAGAAAGCTTTAAATAATAAATAAAAAAATTAATAACTTAAATAATAAAAAATAACTCTTTAAACTTATATCTATAAAAGTTTTTTTAGATGAGTTTTTTTATGTTACTATAAAATAAATTATAGGATAAAGCTATTTTAGGATAAACTTATTTATATTTATTTAAACTTATTTAAACTTATTTAAACTTATTTANTTAGGTATATTAGCTAACTTTATAACTTTTATTAAAAATATAATAAATATATATTTACTTTAGTTATATCTAAATAATATAAATAATTAAACTTTAAAATATAAATAATTATTATAATTTTAATTTATAAATAACCTAACTTTAATATATAAGTAATTTAATTTTAGTTTATAAATAATTTAACTTTAATCTATAAATAATTTAATTTAAGCTTATAAATAATTCAACTTTAATATATAAGTAACTAAGATTTAATTTATAAATAATTTAGTTTTAGTTTATAAATAATTTAACTTTAATGTCATGGTACTAAGTGTTATATATCCAAATATCCATGATCTCTATGAATTAGTAGGGTCGCGTGCCTTTTGCTATATAGTTAACTAGGATACAGGGTTAATCTATAATAAATAATAGTAATAGTGGTGGTTTAATCCTATCCTATTTAGATTTCTTACTATTTTCTAGAGTCTGCGCGATTAGATAACTAGTTTAGGTTAAGTTACTATAAATTATTCCTACTATAATTAATAGCTTAACTTATAGGATTATTATCTAAGGGTACCTATATAAATAGGTTAGACCTACCTAGTATAAGGGCACGCATTCTGTTCTCTTTAGGGGGGGTAGATATTACAGTACCAAGCGTTATATATTTAAATATCCACGATCTCTATGAATTAGTAGGGTCGCGTGCCTTTTACTATATAGTTAACTAGGATATAAAGTCAGTCCATGATATTTAACCTATAAATAATTTAATTTTAATATATAAATAACTAAGCTTTAGCCTCTAGTTTATATATAAGCTAGTTTATAACTTAATTTATAAATAAATTAAATTATAATCTAACTTATAAGTAAGTTAGTTTATAACTTAACTTATAAATAAGTTAAATTATAACTTAGCTTATAAATAAGTTAGCTTATAACTTATACTATAAATAAATTAGTTTATAATTTAGCCTATAAATAAACTAGCTTTATTATATATATAAACTAGTTTATAATCTAGCCTATAAATATATTAGTTTTATTATATATATAAATTAATCTATAATTTAATTTATTAATTAATTTATTATTACTTAGCTTATTATCTAGCTATATATAATTTTAAGTATAAGTTTATATAATATAAATATATATCTTAATCTATAAATAAGTTAGTCTATAATTTAGTTTATAAGTAAGTTAACTTTATTATATATATATATTAATTCATAACTTAGCTTATAGGTAAAATAATATATAATTTAATTTATTACTTAATTTATTATTAACTATATAATTATTTTATTTAATTATATATATTAATATAATTTAGTTATTTATACTAAAAACTAAATAAAATATTTATTTATTATTAATAATATTTACTTTAATATATATTACTTTTTATTTATATAACTTATTTATTTATTTTATTTACTTATTTTAATTATTTATCTTTTTTACTTATATTATTATAGGGAAGGTATTTACTAGTAAGGTATAATAACTAGAATACTTAATAAATACTAGTAGAATAAGCTAATATATTATAATAGTAATAATAATAATAATAATTAAAGAATAGATAGATAGAATAATAGAAAGAAAATATATAAATACTTAGCCTAATATAAGTCCTAGTGCTAGCTTAGTAATATACTATAATAATTTATAATATATATTTTATTTATTCTATATTATATCTTTATTACTTTATATTATTATATTTCTTATTACTTTTAGATATTCTAATATTATTTATAATTATAATAATAATCTTTTATATAACTTATATCTAAAGTCTAGTATTTTAGGTATATAAAAAATAATTAGTCTTAAAGATAAAAAGTTATAAGATAAAAATTAAAAACTAATCTTTATAAACTTTATTAAGAGTATTAATATAATATTTATTAATTTAATAAAGGATAAGATTAAAACTAAGAATAAGTTACTAATAAAGATATAAAAGTTTATAAAGTTAGTATAAGATAAGATTAATTATAATATTTTATTTAATTTTTTTAAGGCTATTTTTTTTATACTTTTAAAGATCTAATAGCTTAAATAAGAATAAAAATTAAAAAAAAGTATTAAAAGTAAAGTTTTTAACTTATCTTTATTATTATAAATATATTAATACTAACCTCTAAATCTAAATATTTAATAATATTATTAATATTAGGTTAAATAACTATCTTATTATAATATATTAATTTAAATAATTTTATTAGATCTTAAATAATATTTTAGAATAATTTTATAATATTTCTATTAATAATACTTATACTTAAATAGTTATTAAAATTATTAGCTTAAAAACTTAATATTTTATAATAAATCCTTAGATTCTTATTATTATAAAATAATTAAGAGATTATTTACTAGGTTAACTTTATTAGTAGTTTATTTCTATTAATAAATAACTTAAACTTATAAAATATAGTATATATTATATAGACCCTATAAATAATAGTTATAATTTATAAAATTATTATTTAAAGCTCTAATAATAAGCTAGTTTAATATATATTATTAAATATTTAATATTTATTATTTATACTTACTATTCCTAGTTCTATARTTATTAAATTTAARYAGYTAAGTTATTATATATAATATAATTAAAGTATAGCTATTAGTCTTATTAAAAAGATTTAATAATATTAGTAAGTATTTCTTTATAAAAGTTTATAATATTAACTTATTAATAATTCTTTTATAATATTTAATAAGAGTATAGCTATTAAAGACTTACTTATTAAAATTAAGAGGATTTAATTATTTAAGCTAGCTTTATTTATTTTAAATAATTTAAATCTAGCTATTTAAATTATTAATAATTATTATAAAGATATTATTATAAGTTTTAAGACTAAGTTATATATATTAGATAGCCTAGCTTAAGTCTTAAAAAATATAAATAATAAAGAGACTAGTAAGAACTTTTTAATTATAAAAACTAATAGAAACTTTTTAATCTATTAAATATCCTTATTAATAAGACTAAAAAATATAAAGCTTAGTTTTAAGATTTAAGATAATTTTATTACTAAGATTCTAAAGGGCCTAATATATAATAAGATAAATTATTAAATAATATAAGTTTTTTAATAATATTCTTATTAAGCTTAATATTTAATACTTTATATAAAATATTAAATATTATTAAATTAAAAGCTTATACCTAAAYAAATAAAGATAATATTAATTAGGATTATATATATAAACTTATTAAAACTAATAAAAATTAAAAGAGTCTATAAGATAATATTATAATATAAAGGCTTTTTATAATAATATAAGAGTATTAAGTTATTATTATATATTAAATATTTCTTATAGAGGCGAGTAAATATAAAAAACGAATAAAAAATAATAAAATATAATATAATAAGATATACTACCTTTACTTAATAAATTATTAAGTATTAATTTATATTCTTAGACTATAACTTATATTTTTTAGTCTTATTTTAACTATTACTTTACATAAGCTTTATATAATATAATAAACTTTTATAGAAGTAAATCTTAAAATAATTTACCTTACTTAATAACTAGTACTAGTAAAACTTTATAGATATATAATATATAATACTTATTATAAAAATATTATCTTATATAATATCTTTATTAAGAGTAGAGTATACTACGTAATAAGTTAAGTTAAATTAAACTTTTTTTAATTTAACCTAAACCTAACCTAAACCTAACGTAATAGGTTTAGGTCAGGTTAAGTTTTTCTTAATATAAATTAAGTTTAAACCTAACTAACCTACTAAGATTTATAGTAAGTATAGCGCCTAGATTATATAATCTAATAATTAATCTAATAATGGCCATGCCCTATGCCATGGATGGATGCCATGATGGATGGATGCGATGGATGCGATGGATGCGATGGATGC
>KE598573.1:712011-734155 GCA_000444155.1 Cladonia macilenta KoLRI003786 | reverse complement strand
TAATAATAAAGAAGAAGATCTATATTAGAATAAATTAAATATAATATATATTTATTTTAATCTTATAAAAACTAAATAAATATAAAACTAAATTATATTATATCTTCTAGCAATTATAAGATATAGAGGATATAGAATAAATAAATTATAAAGAAATTTATTTAGTAACTATATAAGATATCTAACTAAGGTAAATAAAACTTAATATAATAGTTTTTATATTTAATATAATACTTTAAGTAAATCTTATATATAGGATATATAAGGTAATTAAGCTTAGATTTATACTTAAGTTTATATTAATAATAAGGTTATAATTAATATTAATATAAATAATATAATTAGATTTAGAAGTATTAATATAGGTATACTTTATAAATTAATTATTAAACTTTACTAGCTATTATAACTAATATATTATTAATATAAGAACTTTTAAATAATTCTAAAGTTATTAAATATATTCTATAATAGCTATAGTAGCTATAGAAAGGCTAATATATTTTTTAATACTAAGTAAATAAGTTTAGATAAATTTAAATAAATAAATATAGCTACTTTATTTAATCTTATTTAATCTCATCTAAAACTTATCTGCAAAAAACTTTTGTAGATGTATTCCTAGTATTTATTAAGTATTCCTTACTATTTTACCTTATAGCTAATGCCTTACCTATAATAATTAGTAGTAATAGTATAAGATTAAGCTTTTATCCTTATACTCTATAGCTACTTATTACTTAATACCCTTATTAATAATTCCTTTTACTAGGCCTTATTATCTTTATTACTATAGCTATTAACTACAGCTTTATTAAGGAATAGCTTAATTACTTAAATAAGCTTTTAAAGATATTCTTACCTCTAGCTCTATTACTATCTACTTTACTAGCTCTATAGCTAGCACTATTAAAGCTACTTTATATATAGTTAATATTTATACTAATTACTATACTTTCTATTTCTACTTGATCTACTTAATCCGCTCCACCCCTACCAAGCGTTGAAATGATAGAAGAGGTAGAATATAAGTAGATTTATAAGATTCTATAATAAAATATTTAATAGATAAGGAAGAAGTATAGTTTAAAAAAAACATATATAAGCTAGATACTATTTATAGAGATCTATATTAAATAGCTTATTAAAATAGGTAGGAATAATATACTATTCTCCTATAATAAGGACTTAGATATATAATATACTATTATACTTAATATTAAGTAAAAGTTTATATATTAAGTAACTATACTAAATTAAGCTTAATATTATATAGCTTAATACTACTATTTTTATTATAATTTAAAATTACCTTATTTTAACTTTTTTAAGCTTATAAATTTTTTAATATTTTTAAAATTTTTAACTTTTTTAATATATAACTAACTATTATTATCCCTTTCTTATTTTTTAATTTATTTTTATTTAGCTAATACTTATTATAAGATATATCCTATCCTATATACTAATACTATTATTTATAAGTACCTTTATAATAGTTATTATTTATATTACTATTATATAATCCTAACTTTTAAAGAAGATATTTTAGTATTCCTAGAATTTTATATCTAAGTATATTCTATTAACTACCTATTCCTTCTACCACTTATTTCAACTTGACTAACGCCACTGACGTCATCACCGCTGGTATTTAGGACGGAGGATGTTATAGAGGATATCATAGAGGCATACGCGATGCGATAGAGCGCGCATGAGCGATAAGGGCATCGCTTTTTTTCATTTTTTTTGTGGGCATGTTGTCACGGATTGCCATAGCATGTTGCCAAGCCAGCGCTAGGGCCTATGTTAGGCTGAGCATCTATATATCTTCTTCCTACTATTCTATCTATCTATCCTTCTATTATTATTATTATTATTACTATTATATAGAATAGCTTATTCCTAGTATCTATTAAGTATTTCTTACTATCTTGCCTTATAGCTGATGCCTTGCCTATGACATAATATATATAAACTAAGGTAAATTTAAATTTATTATAAATATATTAATAAATATAGAGCTAGATATTATTATATTTAAGGTATAAAAAAAATATAAGATAAATAAGTTTCCTTAATATATATATTTATTAATACTCTATAATTATCTTATTACTTTATAAGTAAAGATATTTTAGTTAATATAAAATCTAAAGAATATTATAATATAAGATTAATATATATTAATATTAAAAATTTTTAAAAATATAAATAATTCTAACTTTTAATCTATACTAAGTATTTTATATATATTAAAGATTTATTTATATATACTTATATTTTTTAGACTAACTATTTTATTAATTATAAAGAGATTATTTATAATAAGATAATAAACCTATTCTAATAATTAATYTAATAATTAAGGTATTTAGTTAATATATATATACTTTTACTAAATTAAATTTATTTATATAAAGAGGCTCTTTTTATATAAATATTTTATAGAGAAAAAATATATTATATAATAAAATCTAATAATTTAAACCTTAAGTAGTAATATTAAATAAATTAAATATTTAAGCTTTAATAATTAATAGCTTAATAACTATAATTATATTAAATATAAGTAGATTTCTAATTAGGATCCTAAAAAGATAAAATTTATATATAATTTTATAACTAAAAACTTTAAATATAAAGAGTATTTAGAAAATTTTAAATAATTTAAGTTTATTCTTATAAAGTTAATAATAAAACAAGAGGTTATTTAGTAAATATAATTATATAAGGCTATAAGTATTATATTAATATTAGATTAATTATTAAATAATTAATATAATTAATTAATATTTTAATCCTTACTTTTCCCTACTCCTATAATAACCCTTTATATTAATTATAAAAGTATTATATCCTTCTATATTAAAATTATTTTTTTATAATAAATAGTAATTAATTAAAATCTAAATATTATAAAAGCTTATTATTAAACTTTATAATAAGATATATTTTTATTATCTTTTATAAAGCTTTTAAAATAGATATTTATATTTAAATATCTTAAATAAATCTTACTATATATATAACTTTATAGATAATATAAATAAATAATCTCCTTAATATAAATAAATTAATAAACTTTTAATATTATTTAATTTTTTAGAAGGCCTTAGCTAAAAGATAATTAAATTAATATAAATAAACTATTATTATATAAAAACTATTAAAATTATTAAAGTTAATTTACTTCTTCTCTTTTATTTATAATAATCTTTAGAGGATAATTATATTTTTAAATTAAAAGCTTTTAATTTTTAACATTTTTTTAGTATTTTAAGTTAAAGATTATTTTTATAAATAATAACTTTTTTTTACTTTATTAATTTTTATAGTTTTAAAGATATAGCTATAACTTTTTTTTATTTTATTAATCTTTATAATTTTAAAGACGTAGCTATAGTTACCTTTATATTTAAAATAAAAATTATAAAATTAATAATATTCTTAATATTTATATCTTATTATTATTAATTATCTATATTAATATTTATATCTATTATTTATTAATTATCTATAATTATAGGAAGTATAGTAAATAGTATAGAAAAATAATTTAAAATTAAGTTTTAAATTTAAAAAAAAATATTTAAGAAGGAAATATTAAGTTTAGATTTAAATTAAGTTTAGAACTAATAAAATATTATAATAAATTATAATTACTAAGTTAATTTAAGTATAAAATAAATATACTTATATAATATAATTTTTTAAATAATAATAGCTAATCCTATATAAATATTATAATTTTTATTATATTTAAAAGTAATCTTAATTTAGATTTAAATTAATTAATAATAAATATTTTTATAACTCTTATCTTAAATTAAGATTTAAAAAAAGTAAGTATATATAAAAATTACTTTTTATATAAAGAGAATAAGCAAGAGGATTTTATAAATTAATAAAATAAAATAAAATAGTTTAAATAAACTAAGCTTAAAAAAACTCAATAAATAAAAATTATATAAAGAATAAAAAAAAAGCTACTTTTTAAAAATATTTTTCTAAAGGGACTTAGGTCTTTAAGAATATTTTAATAATAATTTATTAAAGATACTCTCTTACTATAAAATATCTTTTATAGAAGAGTATTAGCTTTTTAAAAATAATTATATATTTAGAAAATAAGAATTATTAATAATTAGGTAAGTATTATAAATTAAATAATAAATTATACTAGCTATTATATTATAAATTAATAAATTATAAATTTATATTTAAGTATTAAATTAATGATTAAATTAATAATTAAATTAATTATTAAATTAATTATTAAATTAATTATTTTATAATATTATAATCAGCTAATACTTAGGGTTATAAATAAAAAGTAATAAAGGTATAAAATAAAAACTTTATAATTAAAACTTTACTTATTATAATTAAGATACTTAAATATTCTAAATAATTATTTCTTTATAATTATCTTTTTAAAGTATTTAAAATATTAAGCTTTAAAAATTTTATAAATATTTTAATTCCTTTATTAAACTATTAAGCATAAATATTATTAAGTATAAAATTTTAAAATAATATAAAAAAATTTATTTATTATTTTTAGTTAAATTTTTAAGAGATAGAATTAAAATCTCTTTATTATATAATAATTAATTATTAAAAAATAAGTAAAGCTATCTAGCTCTTAATATATACTTTATTAATATAAATTARRAGTAYTATAAAGTTCTCTTTATATTTTAATATATTTAAGGCTATTATATTAGATAGAAGATTATATTTATTTTTAAAAAAAATTATAATTTATAAACTTAAGGATATTATTAGTACTATTACTATAAATAATATATTAAATAATTATATTATAATATAAGCTATCTTAGAAGCTCTTTAATAAAGTTATAAATTAAATAATATAAAAAATAACTTTTAATCTTTTAAATATTCTTTATATCTTATATGTAGAATTTAGCTTATTATTAGTAAGTTATTTAATAAGATTTATATTAATTTAATAAATAAAGAACTTTAGATAATATAGGATAAAGAATTAAATAAAAATGCTTTAAATATTTTAGAAAAATAAGATATATTATTAATACTTATAAAAATACTTAATCTAATAATTAATTTAATAATTATATTATATTAACCTTTAATTTAAATATAGGTTTATAAAATAATAATTTATATTACTATTAATCTCTTATATAAAGAATAATTTAATATTATATAGATATAAAGGATAGATATTATAAAAAATAAACTTAATATATTAGTTTATAACTTTTTTATAAAAAGTAAACTTARTATATTAAARATCTTAATAYTTTTTTAGAATATAAAAACTTAATAAGATTTTATATTATATATATTTATCTATACCTATTAACTAAGAATAGATTTTAATATCTTTTTTAAAAAATATAGGATATACTTTCTAGTTTTAGAAAAAAAAGAATAATTTTAAATAAAATATTTAATTAATGTTATTAAATCTTTTTATAGATATACTTAAATTATTAATATTACTTAATAACTAATATTCTATTAAGTATTTAAAATATATAATAAGTTCTTTAATTATTTAAATATTATAATAGGGCATCTTATATAAAAGAGAATACCTTAGAAAATATAAATAAGAAAAGTATTTAAAGTAACTTCTATTAAACTATTAAAATATTATTAAAAAACTTAATTATTTATTAAGTTTTTTTATAGTAAAGCTATATTACTTAATCCTATTTATAAAAACTAAATTTTTTAAAAATCTTTATAAATAGTAAAAAAGAATAAATAATTATAAGCTAAAATATATTAAGATATATTATAAAAAGACTATAATAATTATCTAATAATTAATTTTAATATATTTTTTTTATAATTTATAGATATATTAAAAATTATATTTATTATCTTAATATAGCCCTAAGGTTTTTTATTTAATAAATAATTAATAATATCTATAAATAATATAATATTTATTATATAAAACTTAATTAATAACTTTAATTTTAATAATACTTTTTTTCTAATTTTATTTTTTATAATATTCTTTAATTTAAGCTCTAACTATTATATAATAAAATAAGTAATAATCTATTTTATAATAGAATAGGCGCTTTACAGCGATAATAGATAAAATCTATATAGTAGTTAAATATAATAAGAATAATAGAGCTATAATATATGTAATACTTAGTTATTTACTAAGTAGCTAACTAAGTACCTTAGCATCTACCTAAGCATCCTAATAATTGCCTATAAAAAATAAAAAAAAGTGATGTCCTTATTGCCTATATATTAATTGCATTACGTATAACATCTAACATGCCCTAGCGTATTCTATCAGCCAATAGGAAGCTTTATAGCCTATAGTTATAATAGGTAGTTAATAGATTAGATAGAATAAGCCTAGATATAAAATTCTAGGAATACTAAGAATCCTTCTCTAGAACATAGTATTACGTGACAGCGATATAAGTAACAACTATTATAAAGGTACTTATGAATAGCGCTGTTAGTGTGTTAGATGAGATATATCTCATAGTAAGCATTAGCTAATTAAAAATAAGTTGAAAATTAGGAAAGAGATAATAGTGGTTGGATGCATGTCAAAAAAGTCAAAAAGTTAAAAAAGTTTTGAAAACATCGCAAGCTTTTGCGCATTCAAAATCGTAGGAATTAAATTATAAAAATAGTAGCGTCTGCCTGTATAGGACTAGGCCGGATATAGTATAGCTCCTATCGTAAGCTTATGTATATAATTAAGTATAGTAGTATACTATACATCTAGTTCCTCATCGCGCGAGAAACTCATATAGATGCCACTAATTTTGGGTAGCCATCCAATATAATTCTCGGATGATTTTAAAACGCGGATTATTGGTACCGCTTTTAAAGCTTTTTACTTTAGGGTATATTCCACCTCTTTCAAGACTTCAATAGATAGTAGAGTAAGGGGTAGTAGGCATATTAACTACGGAGGATACTCTAGTAGTATCAAGGCACATGCTTACAGAGCTGGGAGTAAGGTAGGCAGTAAGGTAGGTAGTAGGGCTAGTAAAGGAGCTATTAATAGAGCAGCTAGTAGAGCAGAGAGTAGAGTAAAGAATCAGAAATTATCTTACAGTTAATTAAAAAGGGTATTAAGCTTCTAATTAATAAATCCTTCTAAGCTATTAATTTACTGCTTAGTGAAGCTAGCTATAGTAATGATAACAGGCCTATATAAGGATCGTCAGTGAAGGTGATAGTAAGTTAAAGAAATAGCTCATTTTTTTAGACTAACCTTTCTAGGTTCTAGAAGCTTCTATTAATTAAATACCTAATAAAAGGATTTAGAGGCCTTTTTCTAAAAGTACTAATAGATAAGCGGATGTTTAGGACTAGTAGGGTATTAAAAAGGATAGTGAGGATCTTAGTACTAAGATCTTATACTATTACTATTATATTATTATATAATAGAATAAGTGATGACCTATTTTGCAATAGAATAGGCACTTTATAGCAATAATAGATGAAATCTATATAGTAGTTAGATATAATAAGAATAATGGAGCTATAGTGTGTGTGATACTTAGTTATTTACTAAGTAATTAACTAAGTACCTTAGCATCTATCTAAGCATCCTAACACTAACCTTAAGCTTTATATATTAAAATATTAAATAATATAGGATAGGTACCTAGCCTATAATAAAAAAAATAAAGATAAAATATAAAATTAATTAATATTTATATTTAATTATAAATTAATAATTAAAACTACTAGGCTAAAGCTTCTTATATATATTATAATAAATATAAATAATAAGGRATATAATCTTTAGGCTAATAATAATATTTAAGTTATATATTTATAAAAAATTATATTATAACTATAGAAGTAAATCCTTTAAAATTTAAAATATTTAAAAAAAATTAAATCTTAATTAGAAAATTATAAGGTAAGAAAGGTAACATTTTAAAAAATAAATATAATATATTATATATTAATATTAATAATTATTTAATTCTTTAAGGGCTTTTTAAGCTAGTATTATATCTAAAGTATAAATATATATTAAAGATTATTATAAATAGCTAATATTTATAAAGAGGTAAGTATATATAAACTAACTTTTAAATAATAATTAAATTTTTTATAAAGAATAAGAGTATAGTATATTTTTTAATATTTATTTAAATAATAGCTAATAATAATATAACTTAGAAAAATAATATTTATAACCTTAATTCTAAGTAAATATATAGGTAAGATATTTTTTAGGTTTAAAAAATAATTATTAATAAAAAGAGAGAAGATAAGATATTCTTTTAAGCTACTTAAAATAAATATAATTAGCTTTATATATATAATAATTAAATATATTATATATAAAATAGGGCCTAGTTAAGAAGCTATAATAAAATTTAAAAAAACTAAATTTATTAATAATAAAGTTTTTTATAATATATTTAAAACTACTCTATATTATAGCGCTAATAGATTATAGAACTATTTTTATATTATTTTAATAAATAAGAAATCTTCCCTAAAAATATATAACCTATTATTATAAATAATATTTAGAAGAAAATAATATTATATTTTAAATAAAAGGTTCCCTTAAATTATAAAAAAAAGTTAAATTATTATAGTTAAACTATTATAATCTAAATAAATTTATAAATATTAATATATATATATATAAAGATAATTAGAGTAGTAGAAATATTATAAGTTATTTAAATTAATAAGTAATTAAACTAATTATAGA
This sequence comes from Cladonia macilenta KoLRI003786, assembly GCA_000444155.1. Classification (NCBI taxonomy): domain Eukaryota; kingdom Fungi; phylum Ascomycota; class Lecanoromycetes; order Lecanorales; family Cladoniaceae; genus Cladonia; species Cladonia macilenta. Next base: position 725,427 of record KE598573.1, on the reverse strand, counting down.
TACTAATATAATACTTAAGTAAATAACTTAATTAATATTTAAATTAATAATTTAATTAATACCTAAATTAATATCTAAGTTAATAATTTAATTAATACTTAAATTAATATTTAAATTAAAAATCCTTCTAAATTTAACTTATCTAACTCTATATATAGAAAGGAGAATAATAATAACCCTATATTATAAAAAACTAGCAATAAGGATAAAAATATTAATACTAAAAAAAATAGGTAGAGCTTTTAAGTTTAGAAGTCTAATAAAACTTAATAAAAAACTTAATAATAAAGAAGAAGATCTATATTAGTATAAATTAAATATAATATATATTTATTTTAATCTTATAAAAATTAAATAAATATAAGACTAAATTAGATTATATCTTCTAGTAATTATAAGATATAAAGGATATAAAATAAATAAATTATAAAGAGATTTATCTAGTAACTATATAAGATATTTAACTAAAATAAATAAAATTTAATATAATAATTTTTATATTTAATATAGCAYTTTAARTAAATYTTATATATARRATATATAAAGTAATTAAGCTTAGATTTATACTTAAGCTTATATTAATAATAARGTTATAATTAATATTAATATAATTAATATAATTAGATTTAGAAGTATTAATATARRTATAYTTTATAARTTAATTATTATAAGTAAYYTTACTAGCTATTATAACTAATATATTATTAGTATAAGAACTTTTAAATAATTCTAAAGTTATTAAATATACTTTATAATAGCTATAGTAGCTATAAAAAAGTTAATATATTTTTTAATACTAAGTAAATAAGTTTAAATAAGTTTAAATAAATAAATATAATTATTTTATTTAATATTATTTAATCTTATTTAAAACTCATCTACAAAAAACTTTTATAGATAATATTTTATATATATTATTTAGCTTACTATTAGTAAATTATTTAATAAGATTTATATTAATCTAATAAATAATAAATTTAAAAAGATATAAGATAATAATTTAGATAAGATTATAATAACTTTTATTATACTTAATATTTTATTAATACTTATAAAGATAATTAATCTAATAATAAATCTAATAATTAGATTAGATTAATACTTATTTTAATAACTTTAAGTTTATAAGACTATAGTTTATATTAATATTAATATTTTATATAAGGAGAGATTTAGAACTATATAAATATAAAGAATAAAGTAAGAAATGGCTAATTTTAATATTATAATTTATAGCTTTTTTATTAAAGTTTATCTTAATATATTAAAGGTCTTAAAGCTTTTTTAAGATATTAAAAGTTAGTAGAATTTTATATTATATATATTTATTTATACCTACCAACTAAGACCTAATATTAAGTCTTATTTTAATTTATATAAGGAAGGTTTTCTAGAGCTTAATTAAAAGAAGTAGTCTTAAATAAAATATTTAATTAATATTAAAAAACCCTTTTATAGATATATATAAGTTATTAGTACTACTTAATAACTAATACTTTATTAAGTATTTAAAATTAATAATAAGCTATTTAATTACCTAGATATTATACTAAATTATCTTTTATAAAAATAATTATCTTAAAAAAATTAAATAAGAGATATATTTAAGATTATTAGTATTAAATATTAAATTATTATAAAAAAACTTGAATGTTTATTAGTTATATTTATAGTAAAGCTCTACTACTTAATTCTTAGTTAAAAAATAAGATCTTTTAGAAGACTTTATAAAAAAAGAAGAATAATATTAAATAATAAACTAATATTTATTAGGATATATTATAAAAGGACTTTAATAAACATATAATATTTATATAAAATAGATCTTTATAGAATATAAATATATTAAAAGGTATATATAGTATTTATTATTAAAATTTAAATAATTTATATACTCTTCTCTTTAAGAAACTAAAAGAAAATAAAGAGGATAAATTTAATTATTATTAGAAAAATAGTAATTTTATCTTAATTTAATAATTAATTTAATAAATTTTTTAATAGTTTATAGCTTACTAGGTTAAAAATAATATTCTTAAAATATAAAAAACTTTTATATTAAAACTTTTATAAATAGAATTTCTTACTTAGTTTATCTTTATACTATTTATAATAAAAGTTAATTATAAGTATGTCTTTAATATTATTAATAATATATATAAAGTAAACTAATATTTTAACCTAATTATTCTTAAAGTAATAATAATCCTTAATTAATATAACTTTATAAAGAATATTAAGGGATATTAATATATAGATTTTATAGAGAAGAACATAATTATTAAAGAAGAGCTTAATATTAAGTTAAATAGATATTAAGTAACTCTAGATAATATAAATAAATTTAATATATTAATAATTTAAAAAAGAAAGATAATAATAATTTAATTAAGATATATAACTATCTCTTAATAGATATAATATATTAATTATAAATAAGACATTATAGACTTTATAACTAAGAAATAATAGAAGATTTATAAATAAAAAATATCTTAAGTTTAAAAGAACTTTTAGATTATAAGTATTTATGAGTAATAAGTAATAAAAATTAAAAAAAAAGTATTATATCTAAAGTTTTAATATTAAATTAATTAGAATTATTAGCTAGATAGTTAAGTAATAATTAAAAAAATATTAATAATTTAATATTTAATATAGGATAATTAATTTAGTTTATTAAGTTATTAAGTTAAAACTTAATAAAGAGTGCTAGATTAAGTTTTAAGTTAAAATACTATTAATTTATTTAACTTAATCTAAAAAGTCTAATTTAACCTAGACTTAACTTAGAATTTATTAGGTTAAATTTAACTTATTATATAAAATACCTACTCTATTAAAGTCCTTTTTAATATATTAATAATATAATTATAATAAAGGACTACTTTTAGTCTCTTTTTAATTTAATTATTTTATTATATAATTTATTTAATATATTTCTAATAATAACTTAACTAGGAATTATTAATTTTTGAACTCATATATATTATATGCCTTTTATTTTTATTCTTAAGCTTATATTTAATATTAAAGGCTACTAACTTAGATTCTATTTTATTATTTAATAATATTTTATTATCTTTATATAATATATTATTATCTTATATAAAATAGCTTAGCTTAAGATATTTAATATATAATTTTCTTCTCTATATTTATATAAGAATATATAGTAGCGCTAGATTTAATAATTTAATCTTTAAAAGCTATTAAAACTTTTATAGTCTTTCTTTCTTTCTTTCTTTATTATATATACTTTTATTATAGCTACTCTTTTCTTTATTATCTTAAAGTATTTATATAGCTTTAGTATATATATTAAATACTAAATTCTACTTTATCTCTATATTATAAGTATAAAGTTAAGTAATATACTTTTTATATAATAATAGTTAAAACTTATTAATTATTTTATTTTTTAGTTCTAATATAATATACCTCTTTAAGTTTTTAATTTTATAGTTATTAGTATATCTTAAGGAAGTAATAATAATAATAAAATAAAATAAAAAAATATTCAAAAATTTATTCTTATCCTTTAATTTTATTAGAAAGATAAAGAATTATACTATATTTATTTTTACTTATATTAACTTATTATATATTTTAAAGTTTTCTTCTAAATTAGCTAAAACCTCTTTATATTTTATATAAAAAGAGTTAATTATTAATAAGATCTATAATTAAATAATTATAAAAATATAATTTATTTTAATATCTTTAGAGTTAAACTAAAAAATATTTTATTTATCTTTATTTTCAATTAGTATAGTTTCTATTAAATATTAATATATCTAAGTAAATTTTATTATATTTTAGTATAATAATATTAAGAGTATTATTATATACTAAGATATAAATTAAAGGTAGTTTAAGTATAAATAGTATTATATTATTATTTAAGTTATATAAATTTAAATATTATATATATATATTATTTTATTAAGCTTTAATATTTAAGCTTTATTTTACTCTATTAATTGTTTTATATTATTATAATATTTAATTTTAAGTTAATAAAAATATATTATATCTAGTTCTTTTACTACTATTCTCTATTTAGTTTCTTAGAGTTTTATTTTATTAATAAAGTATTTCTCTTTTACTATTTTATAATTTATATTTAATTTTTAATTTTTTTTTCTAGTCCTTCTACTTAACTTTAATAGTTATAGATAAAGATATAAATATATTATATTATATTTTAAAGACTCTTATTGTTATGATGCTTAGATAATACTAAGGTACTTAGTTAGCTACTTAGTAGATAATTAAGCACTATATATACTATAGCTCTATTATTCTTATTATATCTAACTACTATATAGATTTTATTTATTATTACTATAAAGCACCTATTCTATTACAAAAATAGGTTATTACTTATTCCATTACATAACACTTATATTAGTTATTAGTAATATTATTAATAGTATTAATAAATATATTTTCTCTAATAATAATAATCTCTTTTAAATTATTATTATTTATTTATTTTAAGTAATATAAAACTACTTAATCTTTATTAAAGTTAATAGTAAATTATTATTTATTAGTTAAAATATTACTACTAAGCTTTTTCTTAGTACTTTTAATTAATTTATTCTAAAACTTATTTATATACTTAGTAAGACTATTTAAGATCTTATTATTAAAATTAACTATATCTCCTTAGATTATCTAGGTTTAAATTTAATTTTACAATTAATTTATTAAAAGGTTATTATTTAAGAGATAAATATTTTATTTAAGTTTATAAGATAATTTTATTAATAGTTAAATTATATTTAGTTATACTAACTTAAATATATATTATCTTATAATTTTATTCTAATAAATATTATTAATAGTTATTTAATATTAAGTATTTCTTATTTATATTAAGTTAGTAACTAATTATTATTATTATATATATTTACTTATTCCACTTATTAAAAATTTAGGTATAAAAAGGATAGTTAAATTATATTAAGAACTAAATAAAAAAAATTAATAATAATAAAATACTTAATATAATAAGAATCTAACTATAATAAATTCTATAGTAGTATAGTATTAATATATATATAAGTAACTTAACTAATAGTTAGTACTTATTAAGACTAGTACTATAATAACTAGAGAGTAAAGATAATAAATTAAAAAGAAAAAAAATTAAAATATATATATATATTAATTTAAAGTTAAATTTTATTATATATTATAAATACTATAAGATACTAAATATATTATAGCTTTAATAAATAATAAAATTTTTTAAGTTATTTAAAGGAATTAAGTAATAATCTATACTATAAATATATTATTAAATAATTTAAAAATTAATAATATATTATTATTATTATTCTACCTAAATATTTATAATTACTAAAATCTCTTAAATAGTATTTAATAATATATATTACTATTTTATATATAAAATGAATTTTATAAATTAATTATAATTTTATTATAATATATGAAAACCTTATTAAAAAGTTTACTATAGATATATAATATATCTTTACTTAATTATACTAAAAGATATATAACTCTATTAATTCTATATAAATTTTAGTATATAACTATATAATAAAGAATACTATAATAAAGTTAAAAAGAATTATAATATTCTTTATTAAATATTATTATTATTATTATTTATTTATAAGCTTTTAATATACTTATCTATCTATAAATAAAGTATTWAATATATTTAATATATTAAATATATTAAATATATTAAATACTTAGAATATATTTTATAAACTAATTATTAGATTATCTTAAAAGCTTATTAAATATTATAATTTTAAACTTAAAAACTTACTACTAATTATAAATTAAGTTAAGTCTTTACTTAAATTTAGAATTTAACTTAAAGAATTTTAAGTTAAACTTAATATTATGTAATAGAATAAGTAATGACCTATTTTATAATAGAATRCTATTAAGCAGTGGATTTAGTTAATATATTAAGAATAATAAAGCTATAGTATATATAATACTTAGTTATTTATTAAGTAGCTAACTAAGTATCTAAGTATTATAATAATTAAGCATTATAATAATTACTTATAAAAAATAAAAAAAAGTGATGCCTTTATTACTTATATATTAATTATATTATATATAACATCTAATAAGCCCTAGCGTATTCCATTAGCTAATAGGAAGCTTTATAGCCTATATAATAAGTAGTTAATAGAATTAGTAGTAAATAAAATAAGTCTAAATATAAAATTCTAAGAATACTAAGATTTCTTCTCTAGAAGTTAGGATCTAGTGATAGTAATATAAATAATAACTATTATAAAGGTACTTATAAATAGGTACTTTAGTATATTAAATAAAGTATATCTTATAGTAAGTAATAACTAAATAAAGATAAGTTAAAAAATAAGAAAGAGATAATAATAGTTAGTTATATATTAAAAAGATTAAAGATTTTAAAAATATTATAAGCTTTTATATATTTAAAATTATAGGAATTTAATAATAATAATAATAATAGTACTTATTTATATAATACTAACCCTATATAATTTAGTTATTATTATTATTATTATTATTATTATTATTATTATTATTATTATTATTATTATTATTATTATTATTATTATTTTTATCTAGATTCTTATCCTACTACTATAAGATATTATTAGGTATAGTATTTATTAAATAGATATATATTAGCTTTTTATACTCTTTATATCATAGGGAAGGTATCTACTAGTAAGGCATAATAGCTAGAATACTTAAATAAAGTACTAATAAATAAGCTAATCTATAATAGTAGTAATAATAATAATAATAATAAAAGGATAGATAGATAGAATAGTAGGAAAAAGATATATAAATACTTAGCCTAATATAGGCCCTAGCGCTAGCTTAGTAATATACTATAGTAATCTATAATAATATACCTATAAAAAAATAAAAAAAAGTAATGCCCTTATTACTTATGCCTTTATCGTATTATATATTATATTCTGATATGTCTTAGCGTATTTCATACCTCCTAGTAATCCTCCATAACGTGGGTAATATAGGTAGCGTTAGTCATTGACGCTTAGTAGTGGAACAGGTATAGGTATAGAATTCTAGGAATACTAAGATATCTTCTCTAGAACATAGGATTGTGTGATAGTGATATAGGCAACAACTATTATAAAGGTACTTGTGAATAGCGCTGTTAATACGTTAGATAAGGTATATCTCGCAGTAAGTGTTAGCCAATCAAAAATAAATTAGGAAAGGGATAATAGTGGTTGAATGCATATCAAAAAAGTTAAAAAGTTGAAAAAGTTTTGAAAACATCACAAGCTTTTACGCATTCGGAATTACAAGGATTTAATAATAAAAATAGTGGCGTTGAGCCGCATGGCATTAGGCCTAATTTAGTGTATTTGCTTAACATACGAGCTTCTGCCTAGTGTTAAGTATAATAGTATACTATATATCTAAGTCCTTATTACGTAAGAAACGCATGTAGGTGCTACTAAATTTAGGTAGCTATATAATGCAGTTCTTAAAGAATTTAATATTATAGATTCTTTATATTTATCTTAATATACTATATTTTTACCTTATTTACTTAATATTCTATAGTAGCTTATAGACTTATTTTTATTCTACCTCTTCTATAGTTTCGACGCTTAGCGGTAGAGAGTAGGATTAAATAGAAATAAAAGGTATAGTAATTAATATAGATATTAACTATATATAAGGCAGCACTAATAATACTAGCTTAGGATTTTAAGTTAGTAAAGCGGATAGTAATAGAGCTAGGGGTAGGAATATCTTTAAAAGCTTATTTAAGTAATTAAGCTATTCCTTAGTAAAGCTATAGTTAATAGCTATAGTAATAAAAATAATAAGGCCTAGCAAAAGAAATTATTAATAAGGGTATTAAGTAACTATTAATATAGAGCTAAGGGCTATTAACTAATCTTTAGGCTATTACTATTATTTATTATAGGGAAGGCATCTACTAGTAAGGTATAATAGCTAGAATACTTAAATAGAGTAGTAATAAATAAGCTAATCTATAATAGTAGTAATAATAATAATAATAATAAAAGGATAGATGGATGGAATAATAGGAAGAAGATATATAAATACTTAGCCTAATATAGGCCCTAGCGCTAGCTTAGTAACATACTATAGTAATTCATAACACTTTACTCTTAAAATAATATAGTTATTAATTAAATTAAATATATTTTAATTAGTTTAATTAAATACATAGTTAAATAAAACTTATTTAAATATTATTATTTAGGTTTTATAAATAATTTTATAAGTAAGATATATAAGTATATTATTATTAATTAGTTATAACCCTACTACATTAAGTAGTAGTTTTTATATTAATTTTATATAAGAAATTACTTAGCTTAATAATAGAAAATAAAGGATCTAATTATTTATAAAAATAAGGACTTATATAACTATAAATAATTAGTAATTAATTAAAGACTAAGTTAAGCTTAGTAGATTAAGTAAAATATAATTAATTATAAATTTATATTTAGGGTAATATACTACGCTATAAGTCTTATAAGGTATATATAAATAAGTATAAAGCTAATAATATTTTATTAAGTATAATTTTAAATTACTTAATTAAGATCTTAGTTTATTTATCTATAAATGTTTTTTATAGATAAGTTTTAGATAAGATTAAATAAGATTAAATAAATAAATATAATTACTTTATTTAATCTTATCTAATCTTATCTAATCTTAGTTATTTAGTATTAGAATTAACTAATACTTAGATAGAGCTATTATAAAATAGCCTTATAAACTTAGTTATAGAGTTTAAACCTATCTACACTAGTAAAAAAAATTAAATATAATTAATAGTAATTAAATTTANAAATTCTAAATCTAAAATTAGATTTTAGATAAGAATTAAAATAGGCTTTAAAAAGCCTTTCTAAAATATCTATTTTTAGTATTAGGAGCTAAACTTTAATAAACCTTAAAAATATTTCTATATATAGTAATATTAGACTATTTTAATACATAAATTTTTTAAGCTTTTTTAACRTAGATAAGTTTAGATAAGTTTAGATAAGTTTATAAAGCTATTTTAATTTTATTAAAACTTATTAAGTTTATTCTATAGTTACTTTAATAGCTTTAGGGCTACTTACTATTCTATAGTAACATAAAAAAACTCATCTAAAAAACTTTTGTAGATGTTATTTTAATTTAGTTAAGTTATTTAAGAGCTTTTTTATTATATTATTTATCTTAATAGTCTATTAAATAAGGGCTTAGCCTTATAAGTAGCTTAAAATAATACTAATAACCTTTTTAAGGCTATATTTATAAGTAAATTCTTTTAGATAGTTTATAAATATAAAGATATTAAGATAATATATATATTTACTTATATTTATTATTAAACTAAGTATAATATTCTTATACTTCTATTTAGGCTAAAAGTTAGGATTAAAAAACCTAATATTATTAACTTTAAGTATAAGTAATTTAAATAATAATAATAATAATCTTAAAAATATTTTAAAATCTTTATTAAAGAAATAATTATAGTTATCTTAGCTAGCTATTAATTATAAATATTAATAATATTCCTAATAATTTCTTTATAACTTAGATATTTTAATATTAAGAATTAGTAAGGAGTTTTAAGATTAAGATTTACTATTTTAACTATTTAACTTATTAAGCTTATAGAGACAGTTAAAAAAATTATTAAATTTATAAATAAAAAGTTATTTTAAGCTATTAACTTACTTATCTAAAAAGCTAGGAAGCTTAGTAATAGAGGAAGTAAAGGTAATAAGGATAAGCTAATTATTTAGTACTAAGCTAGGCATATTATTACTATTATTCTCTAGTTTAGCAGATAATAATAACTAATAAAATTCTTAAGATCTTAACTTCCTAGATATAATTATAATAATAGGCCTATATAAGGATTATTAATATATTAAAGAATTAGTTAAACTTTTTAGATTAACTTTTCTAAGTTCTAGAAGCTTCTATTAATTAAATATCTAATAAAAGGATTTAGAGGCCTTTTTCAAAGAATACTAGTAAATAAGTAGATAGAAGACTAGTAAGGTATTAAAAAGAATAATAAAAATCTTAATACTAGATCTTATACTATTACTACTATATTATTATATAATAGAATAAGTAATGACCTATTCTATAATAGAATGCTATTAAGTAATGGATTTAGTTAATATATTAAGAATAATAAAGCTATAGTATAATACTTAGTTATTTATTAAGTAGCTAACTAAGTATCTAAGTATTATAATAATTAAGTATTATAACATTCAAKTTATTATATAGTATAATTATTATTATTAATTAAAAAAAATAAACTTTATTATTTAATAATCTTAAAATACTTCTTAAGTATTTTTTTAATAAATATAATAAAGTTAATTTTATTTTATAGATTCTATATACCTTTCTTTAAGTTATTAATTTTAGAAAGAATTAATTATGTTTAAAGAACTCTTTTCTTATTTAATACTAAACTTTTTTAATTAAATTAAGATTAAATAATAATATACTAATTTTAAATAATTATATATATTAAAGGATTTTTTTATTAATAATAATATACTTATAATTTAAAAGGAATTTAATTTTAATATTAGTAAATTAATAAATATATTTCTTTTCTACTACTTTATAATATAAATATATTTTTTAAAGTAGATTATCTTTAATATTAATTTAAATTATTAAGAATTAAGTCTTAGCCCTAGGCCTAGGCTTCTCTAAGCCTAGTGCCTATAGCCTTACTTATATATCTATAAATAGACTTCCTAGCTATTCCTTCTATATAGTAGTATTTTATTATATTAAGTATTATATTCTATTTAAGTTATACCTAGTCCTTAATATAAACATATTATTTAAACTATTAAAGAAAGTTTTTCTTTTTAAAGTACTTTTTATAAATATATTTAATTTATTTATATAATCTTTATTAAATTTATTATTAAAGTCTCTTAATATCTTTTTAATAATTTATATTACTATAATAATTTAAAGCTTTTATATTTATAAAATTAATTATTAAAACTTTAATTATTATATTCTTATATTAATAGTTAAATTTAATATAACTATATATATTATTTATAGTTTATTTATAGATTTCTATATACTCTTATAAGTAAAAGTTTATATTAATATTATTTTACTTATATATAAATATTAACCTTTAACTTTAAAGATTAAGATACTTAGAATTATTAAGAATTACTTAAAAATATAAAGAAATAGTAATAAGTATTTACTTATATTAAAAATTAATTATTAAAGATTCTACTATTATAAAGTATATAGTTTTTAAGTTTATTAAAATAAAGAAAAATAATATATTATATTCTATCTATTTATACTAGTATAATATTAATAAAGTACTTATAGTAATTAATTATTAATATTTAGTTACTTTAATAATTACTAGTTACTATATTTCTATAGTATAAATATTAAATAATTTTTAAAATTACTTAATAAAAGAGTATTAGTAGAATAAATAATACACTTAATAAATAAAATAAATTAATAAGTATAAAAGTTTTAATAAGAATATTATTCAACTTTTTTTTATGTATAAAATACTTATACTATTAAAACTTAGTTTAAGTAATATTACTTCTAAAGTTTAATTTTCTAAAAATACTATTATTAAAGCTTCTTTTAGCTTTAAACTTAATGAAATTAATTATAATATCCTTTATTATATTAATTAAATTATAGTTTAATTATATTTTTATATTTTACTTTTAATTATTAAAGAGATCTTAAAATTTATATATTATAATAAATACTTAGGATATTAATATACTTATAAAATTATCTAAAGATAATATAATATATTTAAGGCTTAATTAAATAATTATATTAATAGTTAAAGTTTTATATAAAGTATTTAATATTTTAAATTAAATAATATTATTTTTATAAATTATATTAAGATACTACTAGTACTATATTATATATTTATTCTAAATTTTATTTTAACTTTATTTAAATTCTAAGAGACATAATACTCTAGTTTTTCTATAACTAATAAATTAATAAAGGGAATTATATATATATTTAATAAGATTATTTTAAATACTACTTAAGAAATTAAAATATTTCTTAAGAGATTAAAGATTATACATTAAAGTATTTTTAAAGTAATTATCTCTAATAAAGATTTAATAAGATTTATTTATAAAGTTTAAAATATTATTACTTTATTTTATAATATATTACTTTTAAATTAATAAAAGTAATAAATATATTAATTAAATTTTTTTTTTTTTATTATTTTAGATTATTATATTTACCTTTTTAATAAGTCTTTTTTTAAAGATTTTATTATATTTTTAAATTATTTTAAATTATTTCATAAATAAAATTATGAAGAAATTATTAAATAAAATTATATATAGCTTTACTCTTAATAGAGTTCTAAATTTAATTTAATTTTCTAATAAGATATTTAACTTTCTAATTATTAAAGTTTTAGTAAGAGATACTATTTTTATTAATTTTAATACTTAAATCTATTATAATAAATACTATTACCTACTATTTTTAAACATAGATAATTAAGTCTTATTAAATTTTTTAGAAATTCTTTAATTCTTTTTATAATAAAGATTATAACTAAGCTTACTTAATAATATATAGAATATATTTATATACTAAAAAAAGGAATAATTCACTTATTATCTTAAAATTTTTAAATTATAAATATATTTATTTTATATTTATTATTACTTAGCTAAAATCTTCTTTAATATTAATAATAATTTTTTTAATAAATATAAGTTTAAATAACTAAATTCTATTTATATTAAAGAGGATATAAAAGTTATGAAGTCCTTTAAAATTAATAAACTCTTAAATAATTATATAATATCTAAAGACTATAACTTTACTATAAAATACTTTATATAGGAGAAAAGATAGAGACTAGAGTAAAATAAATAATTTAATATTAAAAATTAGAAATAAAAATAAAAAATTAAAAATAAAAAATTAAAAGAATATTATAAATCTTATTTAAGTTTATAAGAGTAAGATAGAAGCTATTATTAATTTAAGTATAATAAGACTTAAAGTCTACTAGCTCTTTATAAAGTATAATTAAAATTAGTTTTATAAATTATAATAATATTACTACTACTATTAATTTAATTCCATAGAATCTTAAAAGTAAAGTATTTAATATAGAAGAAATTTTAATATAATTATAATTATTAATAATACGCCGTGTAATAGGTTAGGTTAGGTTAGACTTTTTTTAATTTAACTTAAACCTAAACCTAACTTAAACCTGACGCAATAGGTTTAGGTCAGGTTAGGTTTTTCTTAGTATAGATTAGGTTTAAACCTAACTAACCTACTAAGATTTATAGTAGGTATAGC